>KK119614.1:106424-136210 GCA_000611955.2 Stegodyphus mimosarum | reverse complement strand
CTGTTTTTTTTTTTTTTTTTTCTTTTCGGGCGCCATTTTTAGAGACATTAGGTATTTTTTGAAAGCAGGAGCGATGAAAATTCAGCAATGCCCTCGTCGGGATTCGAACCGCGGATCTTTCGAATACGCGTCGTGCGGGCTGACCACTACACCACGAAGGCGTGCAAAAAAGGCGGGAGAAATACCTTATAAAGGTAGGATGTTTTTCTTCTTTCTTCTTCAGTTATATTAGCGTTTACTGCTCATCATTTTATGATCTTAATACTTTTTTTAATTTTTTGTATGCATATAGTATCTTTCTTAATAACGTCCGTACACGCGCGACTGAAGCTTTCTTTAAGAATAAGATTCGTAAAATGCTGCCTCACCGGAATACCTAGGTGCAATGACCTTACCACCATCGAAAAATAAATTATTTCGTATATATTAACATAAATACAAAATTAAAAGTTCTAAGGTTTAAGCAAATGTCCATAAAGTAGAGAAAATTTCATAAGTCCATAAAGTAATCACGTAAAGCAAGCAGTACGTAAAAATATCGAGCTTGTAACACGTTATGAACATGAGATACGGAGCACAGGCAGTTACGAAAATATAGGGCACATAATATATAATTTTAACACAATAAATACAAAATAACATCATAAACTGATATCGCAAAGTAGTCAACGTTCCAGCACAAAATTAAAATTATATACATGTCGAAAGATGATTCAAAAGAAGTCGAAAATGCAGTCTAGTTTCCATTTATACTAGACAAATTTTCCCTAAAAATCTCTTCTAATATGTTAAAGAAGACAAAAATTTTGTCTATAATAGTAGGTGCAGCACGAATTTCATCCAACCGATTCGTGATTATTTTAATTATCAAAAATAGAAAATTCACTAAAGATTTTGTTTAGTTCACTAATGACGTACAAAAAGTCCTTAAAACTAGAGGAGATATTATTTGTAGCGTTTTTATTCTGACTTCTAATGTTGGGTTTAACTGCTCTAGGGAGCGGTGGAAATTGTGCGTAGTCGTTTGTATTGACATCACTTCGAATTTTCCTATCATTACTAAGTGACATGGTAGGATTTGTTTGACTACGCGCGTCACTTTGAGTCCTTGGAGAGGGGGGGATATTTCCATCACGTGGCTCTGAATGTTAACATTCTGTTTCTTATCATTTGGATTCTTCGAATTACTTGGGTTTGGGGGACAAAAACGAACGAGGAAAATGCTTAGCTTAAATTTGCATTGTAACATCAAGATTTCTCATAGAGATTTTCCTTTCAGCCATTTGAAATATATTGTACTAAGAACAAGCGGAAGAGCTAATGAATTCTTAATCTTCAAAACTTGTAATAACTTTATTAAATCATACAACGTTATTGGTTATTTTCAGTAGTTATTTTCGTATTTATTTGTAGGTTGCACAGTCAACAGTAGTCGAAGATAAAATCCGGAAATTCTTTAACTTGTAATGGGAAAGCGACGATATTTCCAAAGATCTGAAAGCTATTACAAATGATAATAATCCAAAACATTTTGTGAAATACTGCGAAATGAAAATTACTCGTCAACTCATAAATTTTATGAAACTAAAATCTTTCAAAATTCGTTTTTCAAGATTTTGTTTTTATACAAGAAAACAAACAGTAAAGGTTTTAATATGGATACTCTACACGTTTTCGCTATTATTTTTCGAAGGTTTAAGACTTGTAAAATTCGCAACATTGCTTTCTAAAATGCAAAATTTATTGAAATTGGAAAGATTTTAACTGTATAAGAGATCCAATATATTACTCCAAAATATTTCCAATTCATGTTGCAGATAGGAAAATTATCAATTATTAGAGAGCTTTACGATATTTATGATTTTAATTTTAATACATCTATAGGCTTTATGTCAGTTTCTTTCCTTTATGTCTTGCTTTATCACGTACTCGTTCGGATCAGTGGTTTATGGAAATTGTAGGGCAAGAGACGTAGATGAAAACAAAGATGTAATCTCTACAGGTATTCTGGATAATGCACTTGCCGCTTGCTCTAAACAGCTGTATATCGGGCAGAGGATATGAACGCTAGATATTTAGGTTCGACAAGTGTAGAAACTAAAGGAACTTTTACACTCGCCCCAGATGTGCTGTATCTTCAAACAAAACTTTGCTAAAATCAAAATCCGACCAAATATATTAACTAGGCAGTGAGGGTAGAAGATGCAATTTTAGTTACACCCACCTTCAAACGTTATAAAATATTTTAGACTGCATTTCGTATAAACCTATAGATATGAAGGTTTTAAGAAAAAAATTCATACATTCTCTAACCTGATCGAAGAACTTTGTCGTTTATGGAATATACTGTTTAAGAAAACGAACAACAAGGAGGTACATTCCTAGATAAAAGTCGGTAAACATTTCAATATTTGGTAAGTAATAAAATTCATTGACAACAAAATCTTTGAAAGTCAACCTACTAATATGGAAAATTCTCGCAGTTTGTCCAAGCCTGAAACTTTCTGGTGGTTACCTTTCAGTGAAAACGCAGAGCGATTCCTAAAATTTAACGAAAATCTCCGAATGATTTAATGACAATTCACTGAAACAAGAGGAAATTATTTCTTTGTAAAGTAGCTTAAAATTACCTAGACGGAAGGAGAGGAGGTTTTTTTTCCTTCTCCTTTGATATTCACTTCATATGCAATTACATTTTACTTCTTTTCTGAACCACGTACTGCATACGTCAATGCAAAGCAATGTTCCAATATTGCAATGTGTTCGTCCAAATCCCTCACAGAAGTAAATTTTCAAATTACTTTAAATAAATGGCTGTAATTCCTCTGAACATTTTAAAATAATATAAAATAGGGTTAATTCATAAAAAAAAACCTCTAAATGTCTACGATACTGGAAAATGATAGCTCTGTGGGAGCAATGAATTAAAAAAAATAAATAAAGTATCAATATTGTTGAATAAGCATATTAAGTGAAATGGGCAGTACATTAAATTTTTCATACACTTTTCTGTACATAAATTCCGTATTGTTTAAAATTTCCTTTGTTTCAGACGGTAGCTTTCTTAAAATCGGATCTAGAGCTTCAAATAATTGCACATTTTGTGATTTTTCACTTAGACAGAAAGGGTGAAAAGAGCGATAGAAAATGTTTACTTACATTAGTGGAAAATATTCAAGATCCCTATCAGAATGCGTTTCACTCTAGTAAAATGAGGTATTTAAAAATAATAGCTCCTTATTGCGCTTCACTATTTTCGTACTGATGTGGTAAGATGTTGCAAATAAATTGTACTTAAACATGTAGGGAACGAATTTCATCTCCTGACCCCTGTAAATTTTAGTCTTTGCAAGATTTGTGTTTTATTCAAAACAAAGTAAGTTTTTATTCCATCTGTGCTTCATAGAAGTATGTTTTGTCTTATTTTTTCTAAATCATCCTCTTGTTAAAAATTAATAATAATAATAATAATTTTGCTTTAGTATCTAAATTTTATTCAAAGTTGTTAATTACGTTTCAAGGTTTTAAAGTGTAAATTTATTTTCACATTTTATTTTTTCATCCAGTATTTTATTTGATGTCTTCAAGTTTCATTTAAATTTCCTGTACAAGTAAATTTATTTTCACATTTTACTTATATTTTTCATACATTTGTTGAACAGTTTCAACAATATTTCCAGGTGTAAATTTATTTTTCATGTTTTCCTATTTTTATTTTACAATTTCTAATGTCCCATTTCTAGTTTTTGGTAATAAGTTAATGTTTAACATTTTGTTTCTAATGTAACATTCCATTTTATTATTTTGTTTTCGTCGGATAGCATTTTACTAAGATTAGTTCTTCTAAAATTACTTTTTCTTTTTTCGCAAAGTATTTTATTAAAGCGTAATTTTCTTTATACTGACTTTTCTCAAAATTTCTTAATTTGTATATATTCTCAGGAAACGTCAGGAGGAAAACTGGTCTCCATATCAGTTATCATATAAGTTGAAAAACTGTTTTACAAACAAATTCATTCTTTGAATTTAATCTTAGTTGTTCATGGATAATTTCTATAGTTTCATACACTTTTTATCTAGGGGCATGGTAAAATTTAAATGCAGGTGAAAGTTTTATGCATATAATATACAGTAGAATTCAGCTTCTGGGACTTCATATTTTCAGTATATGCAATATAGAAATATAGAATTTATCTGACACCGAAGCAAAAGGAATAGAAATGCGAATATCTCGGGTTTGTATCTCGGGTTTGTTTTGATTTTGGAAGAACACATTCCACATACCTTACAAATTACATCTTGTGATTTCCACTCATCTTACAAATAGTCTTATTTGATACCAAAGACTAAATCGCCATCCTTGTATACTTTTCTGTAAATCTATATCGCAGAATCAAAATTTTGGGAATATTTTGTGATAAAAATATTTTAAACTTTCGCTCTGATTTTCCAATTAATATTTTTTTTTCTTATTTTGTATTTCCTCGGAATACAGTACTTTTGTTTATCCTTTGTCTCCATTATGGCTCATGACTGATTTCTAAAACCCACAAGAACCTGTGTCTGACATAATTTCCTGTTTTCTTATCTTCCACGGATAAGAAACTATCCAAATGTAGCTTATCTCAAATGAACCTTACACTCTTCTGCTTCCAATACTTAAATACATATTAAATTTGAATGCGTATTTTTATATGCACTTTTTATTACTGTGCGGGTTTAAAATAAATTTTGTAGTTGTCAGATATCAACCCAAGGTAAACTCTTTAATTTTGCTAGGCAATAAATCATAAGATCATATGCTTTACTTTTAATTGTCTATCATAATAACCATTTACGTTCAGTTAGAGGTAACTATTAAATGTAATTAAAATATTTTCTTTTATACTATTCTATCAGTTTCAGTATCCTGTATATTACTACAGTCCAGTGGGGAAAATAACAAAAAATAGTGGGAAAACCCCCTTGTATCCAAATTATAGTGCAGCAGGGAGAACAACACAGCAAACTATATTATTTTAAGATTCAAGCTAGTTTAAATCTGAATACACGATGCATGTTCAATTTAGTTTTCTGAAATAGAAGTTTATTGTGTCATTCAGTATAACTTACAATACACTTCTTAACAGTAGAAATAATTAAAAATACGCCTAAGGTCGGTTTACGGTAAAACTTCACTTCAGTTAGCTGTATCATTTCAAATTTAAAGAGGGGATATTCTAACGTTATATTTATTTTTATAGGCAGCACTGAACAATGATTAGTACTTGTTTCTTTTAAAATTAATATGCTGATTCAAACACTGAATAGTTTAGTGGAAATATTTTATTAAGATTTTTTGTGAAAGTCTTTATATGGTATGTTTTATTCTAACCTTATATGGTATGTTTTATGATATGTTTCATTCTAACTTTATACGGTATGTTTTATTCTAACCATTAGCATCCATGAAATGCATATTTTGTGAAACGGGAATAATTGTGCGAAAACAGCTTCATAGAGAGGCTTACAGAAAGTAGTGTCCAAAATAAAAATTAAATATCTAATACATGAGAAACAATGTCTTGAAAACTTATATTCAAGCATAATGAAAGCATCATTTTTAATTAAAGTATAAAATATGAATGTTCATTTTGGGATATTTTTCATTTATAATAGTATAAAATAATAAGTGGCAATCTTATTTGTATAAATTCTAACTTAATGCCAAATCATATAAATTTTTGTAATTGCATGTCTTAAAAGCGGGCTACATTCAGCATTTTATAAGATTTCAAATTTTCAATATTGTAGAAAAAAGGGAAAAAAAACTTAGAATAATAGTATAGTGATAATAAAAGAGGTTAATTCGTGTAATTTTTATAACTTTCTAACTAGATAGATGGATTGTGTGAAAATGGAAATTCCTTATAACGAATTTCTGCCTTCAGGAAAATACATTAGCTTATGTACATTGAATTAGAAGTAAGGAAGTAAGAGACGATGTAATATCTCACTCAAAGCAATGTAACAGTTCAGTTCCAATTTGGGCAGTCTGTACTAGTATTGTAAATGTGTATTAATAGCGATTAATGCATAAGCTGACTTAAGAAATTAAAGTAAGATAAGAGGCAAAAATGTTAAGGAATCGTTTGTGAAAGTAGTAAAAATCAAACTTCTGCCTCCAGTTCGGAAGAATAATCAAATTCTAGTTTTTTTTTTTCAAGAAGATCATATAAATTTTGGTGTGAAATACGAATACAAATAAAATTAGATTCCAGGAGAAAAGAAATAAGAACTAAAAGAAATAATAGGGAATATAAGGACTTAAACATAATATAAATTTAGAAGCCAAAGATGGATATTAAAAATATGGAAAAGCATAAATATCAAAAGAGGACTAGCAAATTTAGGAAGTGATGGGCAATAAATAACGAAAAATATAAGTCTTTAGAATAATGAAAGATAAATAAAACTGATGTCCGCAAAATAAATCGTTTACAACTAAGGTAAAAAATTTTAAAGGAAAAAATATTATTAAAGTTCAAAAGTATGAACTCAATTATCAGAATAATACTATGACTTTAATTCATGAATTACACATAATGCTAAAAAATAATTACTTCATATTCTTAAACATTATTATAGTCTGAAAGGGTTATTATCAAAAATATTATTATTTTAAACAAAGTTTTAATTTCTGAATCTATACGAAAGAATTCATTGGTTCAAATTCATCTTTAACTCACAGTTAAAAATTTTTCTTTAAGAAAATAGTTTTACAATTCCTTTTATTTCATAAAGAATGTATAAATACCAAGCATAATCTAAAGAAAATAACTAGAAACAAGTTCTCTTCATTCTGATGTATCAACAACTTTCCCCATATCCACTGACAGATAAGGCTCTCCTATCTCCATTTTCAGATAAGCCTCCCTCCCACGGCTAGCCGTTCGTTCTCGGGAGCTCCCTCAACTCCCGCTCCCTGTGCTCCCTGGCTCAGAACTCTCATTTTCCTCCACTTACGCGCGTCACTTTGAGTCCTTGGAGAGGGGGGGATATTTCCATCACGTGGCTCTGAATGTTAACATTCTGTTTCTTAACATTTGGATTCTTCGAATTACTTGGGTTTGGGGGACAAAAACGAAAGTTGTCTACGTGGTTACGACATGTCGGGTTTTCAATGAATTTTGCTTCACAAAGTCTGCAGTTTTACGCGGCAATGAACATTTAACACATCTCATCAAGTTTGCACTCCTCCGATGAATGATAGAAATGTTGGCAATGATGGCATTAAGCAATACCACCTTTGTATTTATATGGTTCTAGTTTAACATCAAAACATAATAAATTACTGATGTCATAGATTTTATCAGTGCCTTCAACATTAGCTAATTGCACTTGAAATAGAGGTAGTGGAACACGAGTTTTAAATCTGAACATTTGGTTCACTTTAATAACATTAAGGCTTTCTGCAATTAACACATCTCTAATTTCCTCTTTAGGGCAGTTAGAGGGTAACCCTCGAATAACAATCTTCACAGGTTGAACACGTTTAGCATGTAGTATGTAATACTGTATGCCATTGGTTATCTAGGTATCTCATAATCTCATGGTGATGATCCACAGTAAGTGGTGTGGGGTTTTACTTATTTAATTCAGTGTTCAGTCCTTGAACACCACAAACACTAATAAGCGAATACTCGCTTAAGCGTGTGAATAGAGACGTAAGACTTACGAAGGGTTAACTATCCTTTATTTCTTAGAATAAATATAATACAATCAACTCCTAACTCGGAGTGTACAGCAAAGCCTCCACTTGGGCTTGAACTTAAATGAATATAAAATTAAACTTAACTAAGCTTAACTAAATCTAACTGAAAGATATAGCCGAAGCTATCAAGATTTTAAGTAGATGGCCCCTAAATCTTAATTAAGTCGGAAAAGCCGAACAAGAGCCTAAAGTATGGCGGAGCGTAGCAATAGCTTAGAGAGACGTAGCCAAAAGGCAAACGCGCGCTAGTCAGAAACTCAGGCTCTCTCTAACCAAGTCGGTGAAACATCGACTTAAATACTACTCTTATTTGCATTAACCACGTTTCTGAAATTACATTCTGGTATGAAATTGAAAGTTGAAACTAGAAATAATAGGAAAGATACATAAACTTGTAATAACTGTTAATAAAATTAGGATAAACCTTACAGTGGTAATAATTTTAAGAAATCACCAGAAATTTCAGCTATGAAGACAGCATTTAGTTCATTGTTAGATTTCTTAACAAAGTCATTAAGTTTAATTAGGGGATGACCATAATCGGAATTATACATGGTTGTGGTAGTTTATCCTTATCTGTACCATTAGCACTATCAACATTTGTATCCATACTATCAACATTTTCATTAGCTTTTTCAGTACTATTTTCACTACAATTAAGAGCAGAAAATTTATTCTCGAGGTTGCAATATCAACGTTGCTTTTAAACATTTTACGAGGCCTGGAGGTCTTCCTAGGGAAAGTAAATCCGTCCGAGCACGTGGTTTTGTCTTGTGCACGTTTTTTAGAATTACGTTTAAGTTTACTAGATTTTTCTAATTCTTTAACATTTATAACAACATCAGAGAACAGTAATTCATTAGAATTACTGAGTTTACTAGCAAATTAATACAAATATATTATTAGTATTATTATCATTATCATTAGACATTTTACCTTTATTATCATTATCATTAGACATTTTACCTTTATTATCATTATCATTAGACATTTTACCTAAAACACAACTTTCCTCAACATCAGAATTCACAACAATAGAATCGGGAATAAAACTATAAAGTGCCCTACAATTTTCACTACTTTATACACTCTTAGAAAAAAAAAAAAAAACTACGCACCGAAAAGATATAAAGCAAATTGGACACAAATTGATGTGCATACAGGTTTCGACGGAAAATGCAAAATTTTACATTTTGGCTGTTAAGGAACGCTTGTCGCTACAGCGCATCTGATCTGCGAGGCACACGAGGGCTATCTGCCTAAAGGAAGGGATGCCTTCGTGGAGGACTTTCTGAGGGAACTGGCTCGTATACACTTGACGCATGGGGAAAACCACGAAAACGCTCATGCAGCCAGCCCGTTCGCGGGATTCGAACCGAACTACCAGTGTTCAGCGTCTTTACCGCTCGGCTTCTGGTAGGCCGGATATTTAAGAGGAAAAATTACCGTTCCAGGTCCTAAATTCGCGTAGTTGGGCTCAGAAGCCGGTTGGCCTTATCGGCGAATAGCTCGACATTTGAGCAGGAGCGATGCCACTATTAGACGATGTTGCCAGGAATGGATGAACCATGGCCGCACACAGCATCAAGAAGGAAGCGGTAGGCCTGGAGAAACCACAGAACGTGAAGACCGAGCAATCGTCAGATCAGCCTCAGCTGCATCATTATCATCGATTGTACGTGCAACTAGTGCTTCAGTGACCGCAAGGACCATTCATAGACGGCTCACAGAAAGGGGGCTGAGGTCACGTCGCCCCTTGCGCCGACTACCATTGACCTCGGTACAACGGCAAGCCCGTTTGCAGTGGTATCGGGCTCATTCGCACTGGAATGTCACTGACTGGAGTAGAATAGTCTTCAGTGAGGAGTCCCGCTTTGAACTGAGCCCCGATGACCAGCGAAGGCGAGTCTGGAGACGCCCCGGACAGCGGTGTGATATCAACCTGACTGTCTTCCGGCAGACTGGCCGACAACCAGGAGTGATGATCTGGGGTGCCATTTCGTTTCATAGTAGGACCCCTTTGGTTGTCATCCGTCGCAACCTTACAGCACAGCGGTACGTCGACGAAGTTCTAAGGCCCGTTGTGTTGCCCTTCATGTCACGTCACCCTGGGCTTATTTTTCAGCAAGATAATGCCCGCCCCCACACTGCACATGTTTCTATTGCTTGCCGTAGTGCTTGCCGAACATTACCTTGGCCAGCAAGGTCGCCGGATCTCTCTGCTATTCAGCACGTTTGGAGCATTATGGGCAGGGCCCTCCAACCAGCTCGGGATGTTTACGATCTAACGCGCCAGTTGGAGAGAATTTGGCACAATTTCCCTCAGGAGGACATCCGCAACCTCTATCAATCCATGCCAAGCCGAATAACTGCTTGCGTAAGGGCCAGAGATAGACAAACGCATTACTGGCTTTTTCACTTTGTGAAGCTCTATCACTTCAATAAATCATCCAATTTCTCTCAAACTGTAATCATTTGTTTTTCTGTACATGTACATCACTTCTACCGATTTTCGTCCCATTCGGATAACTCCTTCTTGGCGGGTCGTTTTTTTTTTTTTTTTTTTTTTTTTTTTTTTTTTTTTTTATTATTTTTTTATTTTTTGTCTAAGAGTGTATAATAAGTTCTTGCGTTTAGCTTCCATTTCCTTTATTTGAGTTTCAGCGAAGAGTCTGAAGACATAGCACCCACATTATGATTTTCTTTAATAGCTAATTCAAAAGGGAGAATTTTCTGCTCCTTGAAATTGGGAATGCCTATGTACGTGAAGCGAATTTTCTTTTGCTTATTCACTTATTTTTGTTACAAAAATTTCAGTAATTAGATATTTGAACTTATAAATGTTATCCCACTGCCAGGGATGATTGTTTGCTGTGTAAAAATTAGGAAGTTCCTGAAACTCAACTTCGTAACAACTTCGTAAACATTCGTAATTTAATGTCAGGAGCGGGGTTTCTTTCCCCCCCCCCATATATGGATGTTGAAGTCTTACGCGGAAGTGTTTCAGATGGTTTTTCTTATTCATTTCGAGTAATTTTTAGCCTCAAAGGAACGTTAGCCCATAGGAGCTATTAGTCTCAAAGCTGGATTTTGCGCTGAATTACTGTAAAAGTCTGAATCACTTTTCAAATTGTTGCAACCAAATATTATCGCCCTGTAATTATAGTTAATGAAATTAAATAATGAAGAATTTGCATGAATATATGCATGTTTTTTGCACTGTGAAAAAACAACAGCACCTAGAGACATCCAATTTTGAATAACGTAGTCCTCCACCCGAATGTAGACATCTGGAAGCCCGAATTTTGAATTTCGAATTCATTTTATTGTGTATTTCATATTTTGTAATATGAAATACACAATAAAACGAAATTTTGATTAAAAAGTTCAATGATTTCAAAGCGAGCATTGGAAACACTGTATGGGAAAGAACATTTTTATCTCCAGCGCGCAAGACTGTCTATTGAAAATTCTAAAGATGTGCTGTTTTAAAATACTTTATTGTGTATTTCAAATTTTGTAAAACATTGACGAATTTTTTATTCAAAAAATGAACGATTTCAAAGCGAGCAGTAGCAATCCTGTACGAAAAAAACATTTTTATTTCCAGTGCCGGAGACTGTCTATAGGAAAGTCTAAAGACAGGCTGTGTTTAAATATTTTAGACCAAATGCTCTCGAAACGTGTGTGTGTGTCTGTGTATAAGGAAATGTGTGTGTGTGAGGGGGAAACGTCCCTTTGGGAGAAATATAAAATCTGAAAGCTTTCAGAATTTTTTTTACTGTAACTCCTAGGAACCTTTGTGGCTATGAAGATTGCGTTATTTAGGACTACGTGATTATTTCGCAATCGGTGATTTACTCCAATTATTTAGCACTTTTATCTGAACCTTCACTGTTAGCACTTTTATCTGAAGCTTCACTGCGCATTCTAACTTACTGCTATTTAACTTTGAACGCAGCTGTATATGGAATTATTTTTTTAGCCAAACGGGCGTCAGTCCAGAACGGCTATGAGTCTCAAAACGGCATTTTGCGTCGAATCACTTTTCAGATTGTTGCCACCGAATATTATCGTACTGTATTATATTTAAAGAAACTGAATAATGAAGAATCTGCATGAATGTATGTATGTTTCTCGCATTGCGAATACACAACAGAACCTACGGTCATCAAATTTTTAATAATATAGTCCTTCACCCGAGCATTGGCACCCACAAGCCCGAATTTGGAATTTGTTTTATTGTGTATTTCATATTTTGTAAAACTTTAACGAATTTTTGATTAAGAAATTCAAAAATTTCTAAGCGAGTAGTAGCAACACTGTACGGAATAAAACATTTTTATATTCAGCGCGAAAAACTGCCTGTCGGAAGTTCTAAATATATGCTATTTGTAAATATTTTAGCACAATGTGGCGTAAGCTCAAATGCACTCGAAACGTGTATGTGTCTGTAAATGAAAAAAACGTTTAGGTGTAATATAAAATTTGGAACCTTTCAGAATTAATTTTTATGTTACTTATTTTATTTTATTTATTATTAGTCCAAAGGGATTTAGTCCCGAAGGACTATTACTTTCGTTTTGCGATTTTGCGTCGATTCACTCTGAATGCCCTATTCACTTTTCAAATTGTTGCCACTAAATGTTATCGCTCTGCATTAAAGTTTAAAAAATGAAAAATCTGCATAAATGTATGCATGTTTTTCGCATTGTGATAAAACCTAGAGCCATCGAATTTTGAATGACGTAATCCTACTGCGAATATGGGCATCTGGAAGCCCTAATTTTGAATTTGAAATTTGCTTTATTATCGATTTTATGTTTTGTAACATTTCAACGAATTTCTGATTAACAAACTAAATGATTTCAAAGCGAGCAATGGCAACACTGTACGGAAAAAGAAAAACATTTTTATCTCCAGCGCACGAGACTTACGGAAATTCTAAAGATATGTTCATTTTAAAATGATTTTGCGATATTGATTTTGAACTGAATTTTATGGTTTGAGTAGGTAGTACATGATATTTAATAAAAAAAGGTAGCACACGAAACGTTAAAAAAACGCGCCTTTGGACGTAATTTAAAATCTGAAATCTTTCAGATTTTTTTGTTGTTTTCTGTCAATCATATAATTTTTTTTTTATTTATTTATTTTTTTCTGATGTGGTTTCCTGATGTGTATGGATATCTACTTTTATCTGCTGCTGTGTTCTGAAACACATATGAAATTCTGCTTTTGTCTGATGTTATATATCGTTTTTGCTGTTATGTCTCGAAGTGGAAGCAAATATGTTGCTTTGTATTCCATGCTTATACTTACCCCCTTTTTTTATTTTATTTTTTATTTTTGCTTTACTGTCTTTGCTTAAAGTTAGCTTAGTGCACTTCTTAAAGTTAGCTTAACTGCATTTTAAATTGTTATCAAACTGGACCCCAACTTTTTTTAGTCCAAAGGGGCTTTTCCGTGAGGGACTATCGTTTTAGTTTTGCGATTTTGCGTCGAATCACTCTGAATGTCCGTTTACTTTTCAAACTGTTGCCACCAAATATTATCGCCCTGTATTATAATTGAAGAAATTAAATAATGAAGCATCTGCATAGATGTATGTATGTTTCTCTCATTGTGATAAAACAACGGTCTCTAAAGCCATCCAATTTTGAATGACGTAATTCTACTGCGAAAACGGGCGTTTGGAAGCCCAAATATGAAATTTGGAACTTGTTTTATTATCGATTTCATATTTTGTAAAACTTTAACGAATTTTTTATTAACAAACTCAAGGATTTCAAAACGAGCGATGGCAACGATGTACAGAAAAAACATTTTTATCTCCAACGCGTGAGACTGTGTATCGGAAATTCTAAAGATATGTTGAGTTTAAAATTATTTTGCTATATTGCTCTTGAACTGAATTTTATGGTAAGGTGCGAAGAAATGATATTTAAAAATGTTAATACTTCAAGTACTATTTTAACGCACAAAATGTTAAAAAAAACTCCCCCTTTGGACATAATTTAAAATCTGAAACCTTTCAGATTTTATTTTTTTATTTTTCTCTGGATTTGACAGCGCTTTCAACTAGCTGGAGCACACATAAAGAGTTCACCACATTCTTGATCGTTTTTTTTTTTTTTTTTTTTTTTTTTATATATATATCTTCGCTTTTTTTACTCTGATAAGAAACACATGTTCAAGAGTGCTCAGTTACTAGAACAAAGCACCCCCTTTTTTTTAACCTCTTTTCATTTAGGTTAGGTTAGTATTTTCAACACCTCATTCAATATACTATATATTTACAACAGCACATTGACACATTGTTAGGATACATTCATGATTAAGTTACTTCACGCTTTTCTTTCATCTTCTTTATCTTACTTATGCCCATAATAATAATATTCTGCATAGTGTGAGCCTCCATTTTATCCTTTTTTATATCCCACTTTTTTACCTGGCTTTAAAAAATTTTATATCAAATGCTGCAAAATTACTTTTTTTCTCAAAAAAAAAAATGCCTTTTTTTTTTTTTTTCCTTTCCTTTGCACCTAAGTTTGATTTTTCGCCCTGAGACATAGCGAGTGCAAAACAAGACATCTTTGTTTGTATGTCTGGCAATTAGCTGATCTAGAATTAATACAACTCTTTAAAGCATACTAGTTGAACAGCTGTATTATTTTTACACGACTAATCTACATGCAAATGATCGTATTTTTCATTTCCTTATAAATTTTAGGTAATCCATTTTTCATTTGTATCTGATAATAAAGAAAATTCCAGACAACACTGAAAAACACTGTGATAATATTTGATTAAGATACTACAAATGAAAGAATGAGGAAATGTTTGGAGACAAATTCTTCTTTCCATTCCATATAATACAGCTATTCCTCGATTTACACGATTTCGGTTTTAAACGGTTTAAAAATTAAAGGATTTCTGTCCGGTAGCGAAACGGTCATGAGGTAGCGAAAAGTCGTATAACAATTCTTTTCTGTTGCAACGCTTCAGGCGATTATATAATGAAACCATTGGTTATTAACAAATCAAAAACACCATGCTCATTTAAAGGAATAAACATAAATAACCTTCTCGTTGATTGGATGGCTAATAAGAAAGCGTGGGTCACTACCATAGCTGTCAATGAATGGTTTCATAACATGTTTGTCCCTAGTGTCAAAAATTATTTAAGTAAAAAGGGAATGCCTTTTAAGGCTCTTCAATTAATTGATAATGCACCTGGTCATCCTTAAGATTTACAACACAAAATGTAGAAGTTGTCTTTTTACTAAAGAATACAGACTTCCTTATTACAGCCGTTAGCTCAAGGAATAATTTTGACTTTTAAGGCATTGTATGTCAAACAAACCTTCAGGTATATTTTAGAACAAATGGAGAATGATGAATCTCTTACTCTTTTGGATGCTTGGAAGAAATTTACAATCTTAGATTGTGTTAAGCATGTTGGACTATCATATACTCAGGTTAAACAATCAACGCTCAACACATGCTGGAAAGCAATATGGCCGGATGCTGCTGAAGACGAGAATGATAAATTACCCTTAGAGCATGAATATTCTCCTGTCACTAAATTGGCCTAAGGAGGAGAAGGTTTTGAGGATTTAGTTCAGACAGATATTGAAGAAATAATGGCTGATGAAGAACTAAATGAGGATGAGTTAGTTGACATAATTCATGAAACAAATAAACATGATGAAGACAATGACTTTGATGAACAGCAATTTGAACAAGTTGCATTCACAGCAAGAGTTATCAGCATAGGACTTGAATCGGGAAGAAAATTAGGTAATCAATTTTTACAATATGACACAAATGCGGAACGAGCTCTCCTATTCCAAAGGGAACTTAGTAAATGCTTAAATCAACAAGAGGAGATTTACAAAGATTTAAAAAAAAAAAAAAAAAAAAAACCTAGGCAAATGATAATTACGGATTTCACTACAAAGACTTGTCGATCTGAGATTTTCCCTAATTCGTCAACCATTAAAGCAGAATCTTATCAAGAACGCTCAAGTGAAAGTGACAGCATACCAATTAAGAAAAAAGACTAATAGTTCATGAAAGTGATGACAGTGATTAAAATTCTAATAATTTTTTTGAATGATCTTATATTTTCCTAATATAAAATAAATTATCGAAGTATAACTTTATTTATTTTAAGATGTCTTACTTTTGTTTTATGTAAATAAATAACTAAATAATGCACGTTTAGTGTATTTTTCACTTTACACGGTTTTATGTAGCAAAATCCAAGATTTCGATTCACACGGTTTTGTGCGGAACCTATCTTCCGTGTAAATCGAGGGATAGGTGTACGTTACTAAAAATGATGCATTTAAGATACTGGAAATTACATATGCTTCAAGTAGGTTTAAAAAAATGTATTTTTGTTTTGGTTAAAAAATGAAATACAGTAGCATTGTACCTTATGGGATTTTGAACACATAGGCTTTGTAACCATTAATGATGCCGAACAGCATATGGCTTTATTTGCATATAAGTTTCAGAGATCTTCTATTATTACTATTAATTTAATAAAATAAAATAAGAGAGGGAATTTTCAGCCCAAAGGAGCAATTTATCCAGAAGGGCTATTAATTTCGTTTTTGCATTTTGCGTTGGTTCACTATAAACGGCGTTTGACTTTACAAATTGTTGCCACCAAATATTAGAGATATGAATTGTATTTAAAGAAATTTAATAATGAATAATCTGCATGAATGTATGTATGTTTCTCGCACTGTAAAAACACAACGGAACCTAGAGACATCAAATTTTGAATAACGTAGTCCGCCACTCGGATACGAACATTTGGAATGGATTTTATTATCTATTTCATATTTTATAAAACTTTAACGAATGTTTGATTAATAAACTCAACGATTTCAAAGCGACCAATGGCAACACTGTACAGGGAAAAAAAATATTATCTATATATAGTATTATCTAACGAGACCGTGTAATGTTCGTTTTAAATTATTTTGTGATATTGCTGTTGAATTGAATTTTATGGTTTAAGTGCGAAAGGGCGTTTTTTTTTTTTTTTTGTCTTACCTTTATTTACTAAATATCACGTTCTTCGCACTTAAACCATAAAATTCAGTTCAAGAGCAATATCGCAAAATAATTTTAAATTGAGCATATCTTTAGAATTTCCGATACACTGTCTCGCGCGCTGGAGATGAAAATGTTTTTTCTGTACAACGTTGCCGTTGCTGCCTTTTAAATCCTCGAGTTTGTTAATCGAAAATTCGTTAAAGTTTTACAAAATATGAAATCGGTAATAAAACAAACTCCAAAATTTGGCTTCCCATATTCGAAGTAGGATTACGTCATTCAAAATTGGATGGCTCTAGATACCGTTGTTTCATCACAATGCAAGATATATACATTTATGCACATTCTTCGTTATTTAATTTTTTCAAACATAATACAGGGCGATAATATTTGGTGACAACAATCTGAAAAGTGAAACGGACATTCAGAGTGATTCGACGCAAAATCGCGAAATGAAAACATTAGTCCCTCAGGGACAAAGCCCCTTTGGACCAAAAAAAAAAAAAATTATCTCCAGTGCGCACGACTGTGCATCGGAAATTCTAAAGATATGTTCATTCTAAAATTATTTTGCGATATTGCTGTTGATCTGAATTTTATGGTTTAAGTGCAAATAACATGATATTTAATAAATAAAGGCAACACCGAAAACGCTTGTCTGAAAGCTTGCAGATTTATATTTTTATTTATTTATGTATGTTTTTTTTTTTTTTTTTTTTTTTTTTTTTTTTTTAAGGGTTGTAGCCTTTACTTTCGTTTTGGCATTTTGCGTCGGAAACAAAAAGGCGTTGAATCACTTTTCAATTTAGTGCTTATTGGGTTGGCTACTGGAATTTTTGGAATTGTATTATGTTGGTTATTGGAATTGTATTATGTTGGTTATTGGAATTGTACTGGGTTGATTATTGGAATTGTATTGGCTTTAGTTTAATGTTTGTTTCGTTCGGCAAATTATCATATCATTAAGTAAAATCCCTTTGGACGTAATCTAAAATTTGAATCCTTTCAGATTTTTTTTTGGCTCATCACATTAACTAATAATGGATCTATACCAAAGCTTCAAAACTACCGTAACAAATATACTGATAAATATGCTTAATTTAAAAGTACTTAATTAGGCTGTTTACAGCTCTAAGGAACAGTGAAGTAAACTACCACTTTCTATCCCTTCGCCACTGGTTTACCACTGTCATTTTAATTTAGATTACTGTACTATTACTATGAAAGCAACCAGCAGAGACTGAAAACAGACAGATATCATATTGATAAAGAAATGTACAGAAAACTAGGAAATGTTTGATAGAAATTTAGTTCATGTTATCAAATTTTAATTTCTGGTAATGTCTATTACTTTAAGTTAGGTATCTTTTGGCAACTGAAGTGTGTTGAACGTTTTAATTTTAGTAATAAGGTAATTTAGGCATTAGTGGCATTATAAAAGAAGAAAAAAAAACTTACAAAGTACACAAATATACGCTATAAAGAATTTCTAAAAAAACAATTGTGCAGACCGGGTGGTAAAATCCATCAAAATATTTAAGTACGCTGGACACCCATTTTCCCTTAAAATAATGAGCGCGTACAAACAGAAATACATTTTATTCAATTGTGTAATATACTATTTATATTAATGCTTTCTGTTATTAATGAACAAAGAGCAAAGCAGTAATCGCCAAAGCAAGATTTCTGCTACCCTATCATTCACGGTACTATCAATACATACATTACCGGTTCCGAGACTATGAACTGAAAGCGTTGGTTTTGCAATGATTTTGCAAACTAAAACTCAAAACCAGCACATGCGCAGTACCGTCAAAGAATAGCAGTTTCGGATACCCATAGCAGATAAACGATGTATAAGTAACGCCTGTGTTACAGGCTGAAAGAGCATGAGATTCTTAACAATTTATTTTCTACCCTAGAACGATTTCTGAGTAAGTTCTTCAGTTTAATTCTCAGTTCGAAATTTTTTAATATAATGCGTATAAATTTTGCAGTTTCGAACTGATAGTTTTACCTTTTTAATAAATGGAAAACTTACATAAACGAGCAATATTTGTTAACTAGCTTTTACTTTTATGATTTAAATTTTTGTCTAAGGTTTAGTTTTTTTACGGTATTACCATCGTTTTTTAAGTATTATCAGCAGTATTATGTTGTTGGCTATTATATTATTAGCAGTACTGTATTATTATTATTTAAGTATTATTTTATTGTTATTAATTAGGAAACTGACTGAAGTCGTTCCACGTGTAGAAAACCGTAGCAGTTTTGTAAGAAGCCTGTTCGATAACGTTGCATTGCAGTGTACTTCGAAACGTATTCTTGGATTTTACTGTAAGTTTATTTCCTTTTTTTTTCCGTATTTTTTAATGAAAAAGTTAGGCTGAAAAGTATTAAATATGTGACTGTAAAGTATATGCAATTAGGCTGAAAAGTATTAAATATGTGACTGTAAAGTATATGCAATTAGGCTGAAAAGTATTAAACATGTGACTGTAAAGTATATGCAATTAATAGATTTCCTGGCAAAAAAAAAAAAAAAAAAAAAAAAACAACCACACAAAAAAATGAAAAAAAAAAAAAAAAAAAGACTACCCATCAGAAATCCATGTGTGTTACATAAGACTCGGAAATAGTGTATGTTCATTGTAACTGGAGAACCCATGAGCCCAAAGCATCTAAGCATATGCTCTGTACTTAGATTAATTTTGTAACTGAAGGATTGAGTTGCAAGTTTGGTTTAAGTGCCAAAAACCAGGTATTTGTTCCAGTTACTACTAGTGAACTAACTGACACTAAAGCATTATTATTTCATGCAAGATTTTAACTACACTGTAGCATTCTACATGTGAAACATGTTACGTGCAGTCGACTAGACATCCACCTAGGGCACCATTTAAGTTGTTCTCATAAATGGCAAAGATATATTTTTCTTTAAATTGTGAACATCTGTACTGATCGCATAGGGTGGCAATAATGCAGCAGTCAGGCACGTTCATATCCCTAAACCAATTATCAGTTCCATGCATTATATGGAGAAATTGCCACTAAGTTATTTCTAGTTCTGATATTTCCAGTTACATGGAAATAATTTACAATACTGAAAATTCCCATTGGAAGGTTAGTGTCGATATCTGTTGATAAATGGATGCAGATTTCGAGTGTGTTAATTGCTTTGCCATAAGTAAACAGACATTAAAGTGACTGCCAATTGCATTTCATTTAAAGATTTTCCAATATTGTGCTTTAATTTATAGTGTTCAGTCCTTTGTATGAAGAGAAAGTAGTAGTTTAAAAAAATCTGAATTAACTTTGCATGGTAGGATTTCTGAAAATGGATCTTCTGAATCATAGAGCAGGCAGTTATGTATTTTATCATAGGTGTAATGTCAGTTAAACTTGTAGACTTCAGAATCCTTTTTAAATGTATTGATGTATGTGGTGAATGAGAATAATTTTTCGACCATTTTGTTTCTAAATATGTCATCATGGTGAAAAATTAATAAAAAAGTATGATCTATAAAGTTTATTTATCTTCACTTATTTTATGTTCCAAGTATATTCAAGTGAGGGCTTAAGGTTGTTGAGACAAAACATGTTCTGACTGCTGAAAGCCACCAGTGTAGGCTAAAAGCCATCTCTTACATTTTAAATATCTGTGTAGCCTTTAGATACTTAGGTCTAGTTGCACTTTGAAAATTGTACTTTTGAGTTTATGTTGTAAATGCTGTCTCATTTGTAACCACCTAGTGTGCCAAATCTTCAGCATACTGTAGTCTGTTTTATCTTGGACGTAGTGATAAATTGCTTGCATGTCTATTGGAGGATTTGCCACAAGTTACTTAGTTACAAGCATTTTTTCTACTAGCACTTCCTCTACAAACTAATTTTTTCCAATGGGGTAATTAGTTTGAAAGCAAAAGTTGCTGATTTTCATTCAGATTGCCGAAATAGTGTACATAAAAATCAAACATTCCGAAATATATCAAATAGTAGATTGCATTTAAATCGTATATATGTGAACTGTATAAATAATCCATTAAAAATACATGATTATTTGCTTGGAAGGAAAAATTACCTTTTGGGAAAACTTGGTAAGAAATTCGGGTAAAAGTTTACAATTGGGTGCCCCTTGTTTTTTGGCGATTCTGTTTTGTTTGATGCCAAGATCGGCGCCAATACGACACAATTTCAAGATGGCCGCTACACAAAACCAAAACAAGAAGTCAAAGAATTTCACAAACTCCGTGTCCATGTACACATCGACCTATTTTCACTTAAAAAAACATCAGAGAATTGCACAAAACTAGTCAATGCACATTTTGACTTTGTCCATGTGCACATCGATTTATTTTCAATTAAATAAATCAAGAAGCTAAAACCATGTTAAAACTCTCATGGTAAACAGAAATGGGGTTTCATCGCCAAAAAACAAGGGGTACCCAATTCTACACTAGAGCCGAAATTCGTGTATGTGTGTTACATGTAATGGAAAACCACACGTATATACAGATAGCCTGATCTATCTTTTGGAGAGAAAATAACAGTAGCTGTCATACATTTAAAAAAAGGTTAATTTATGTTTCTCATTATATAGCTTTTAAAATTCATTTTCTTAAAAGAAATCATCTCTGAGAAATCATTTTATCCTTCCTTACTAACATTTTAATAAGTTGATGCTGTTTCACAGTACATGTAACGTATATTCTCTAGCTGTATATGTAAAGATTTGTTAATCATAAAGGCGCACGTTAATGCCTCCCACCACCACGTAAACAAGCAATTTAACATTTCGCCTCATTCACTGTTAATAGTGGATAAAAACGTATAATAGCATCCAAGCAATTATGGCTTATAAATACGTCTCCCACCCACTCCTCCTTGCACCACACGTATTTGGCCAAATACTACTCCAAGCTGTACTTTGTTTTCCTCTTGGCTAAATTGCATGTAATGCCACTCCATGTTCCGTTTTATGTACTTCTTCCAGCAATCAGAAATTATAGTTGTATCTGGAATAATATACTCATTTATAGCACTAAGCAAACTTTCATAAACATTACGCAAGTGCAACCAAACACAGCAGTTGAAAATCTCCGCACCATACGAAAGGATTGCTATTACAAAAAATAGCCACACATTTGGCAATATTCGCATAATTTTCCCCAACGTAAGTTTCGTCAACGTTATCAGCATTAGGGCTCCCCGAAAACTTATTTCATGAACAATCGATATCACTTAGCGATTTTTTTTTCAGGCAGAAACCTAGCAGAATTGTGCAGTAAATATCAACTAAGAAACTTTCCCTTTGCCTGTGCATATTCTTTAACATCTGGTTGCTTTTCTAATATCTGAAATTCTGTTATTGGGTAACATAAAAATTTAGTTTTTGTAAATCTCTCAAGGAGATATATACTGCAAAAATACTGATTGAAAAATCAAAAAATGTATGGAATATTTCTTAAACGAGTTTTAACGTATGAAATTGCTAAAGTACTGCTAAATCGCTAAGTATTGCTAAAGGGTACAAAAATTGTAAAATTTAAAAAGTTTTTTTAAGCAAAATTCGGAGATCTTGTTAAAAACGTTATTTCGCATTTGATGATGGTAACATGTATAAAGATTAACCCTTTTCATTTTTACAGTGATTTTAAGTACAACTGATATTCATATTTATTCTTAGGAATAGAAGTGAAGTTTTTTTTTTTTTTTTTTTTTTTTTTTTTTTTTTTTTTTTATGAGGAGGAATCCAAATTACTGCTTAATTTTTAGTTCAGAAACTAATTGCATTTCATTAAGGATTAAATCTTATAGTAGCCTTCGATTTTTCAGTAGTGTCGTGTATGTTTAGAAGGGGGAATACTATGTATTTTTATACCTTGTTGAACTTATAATTAGGATACTGACAGAAGGGGAAGTTAAGGTAAGCAGCTTACTAAAGCAGGCTTGAACTACTTTAAAATAATATACTTTAAGGTAATAGTGACCTTTTGGCCTGCAGTAGGTATGGCAATGGTTTGGGAAGGGGGACAGTGGCTCTGAAGTGCATGTTCTTTAGTAACTGGCTTTAGTCAAGAGTAAGTGCATAAATATTGTGGTTTTTGTGATCATCTTGCAGAACTTGATTATCTGTGATATTCCGAAATTACTTTTTTTCCTGTTATTGAAATATTGCTACTTGGAAGAGTATGCAATATTGTGCAAGAGCAGTGGATAGTATTTCTTGTGATTAGATACGATTAATGTGGTCTGCTTGTTTTGAGTTAAAAGGTGGTGGTGTCAGGGAAACTTTAAAACTGAGTTCCAAGTACAAACTCTCTAACCACAGTAACTTTTAATATACACTTTTGCAAAGGTGGCCAATTTCTGTATATTGTATGATAATATGATCATCAATATATAGAAATATATATATTCTATGATGATTAATGATTTATATATGATCGACCTTTTTCCCTAAAAATGTTTCGATCTACCTGTTAAAATCTTGACATTTAACATATTCAAATTATGTCTTCTGTACTGACAAGTGACATTGAGGTAGAGAGTATTAAATCAATATATTTTATTAGTAATGTTGAAAAGTAGCCACCACTTACCTTTTTTTTTTTTTTAATTTTGGTACTAATGGCCATGTCGGCATGTCTTAAAGTATTCATAATTTGGTGTGTATCCATACAAAGATAATGAATGTAAACAGTAAGTAAAGGAAGAATGTCTTCATGAACCTTTTAACTATGGAAGTCTTTATGAACTTTAAATATGAAAAAGTTGATTCAGGTAAGTATGTACATCCAAAAAAAGGCCAGATATCTTCTCTATTTGGTGATATTTATTATACTTTTCTCTGATGATGTTATTTCCAAAAACTTTCCTCATTTGATGGTGGAGAACCATCATCCACGAAGTTTTTTAATTCAGGCACCACTGTGGAGACATTAGGTTACTTCGAAGTAGGAGAAATGAAAAATGAGCAGTGCCCTTGCTGGGACTTTGAACTCTCGAATGCACTGCGTGTGCTGACCATTGCACCACGAAGACATGCTGAGAAGGTGGGAGAAATACCTTATATATTCTGCCTTTTAAAGGACAACTGGGGGTTAGGGGATCTACCTGCCAAATCCTGGTGGTGAAGAATCATCATACATTACCTTTTTTTAATATGGCTGTCGTTGTAGAGACATAAGGTTATTTTGAAGCAGGAGAAATGAATAATAAGCAATGCTCTCGCTGGAACTCTGACCTCTTGAATATGGCCGAGTGTGCTGACCATTACACCACAAATGCATACTAAGAAGACTGGAGAAATACCTTATACACTAGGCATTCTTTGCGAACGTTCACTTGTTATGAGGCTTGTATTACAGTTGCAGGCTTGAACTTTAAACATCTGCTTTAAAACTTTCTTGTAAACAAAAATGTGTAAACTCATCTTTGTGTAATAAATTATCATTATTTGTGACCTGTCTCGCGTTTTTGTAGCTTTGTGGACATGTAGCTCATGTATGTTGTTTGTAACCATATATTCCTTTATGGTTGTTGCTTGATATATTCTTGACCTACATGCATATTTTTAAACAAAAGTTGTGAATCATCCTGTATGAGTGTGTATATATATATATATATCAAAAGAGATATATATATATATATACACATATACATCAGGGGCAGCTAAACTTCCTGTCGCTGAGAGTCACCTGTTGGAATTCAGGCGAGTTTACAGGTCACAACTAGATTGTCCAAAAGTTGCAAGTTCGTATAAGGGGGACATATGACATAAAAATAAAGTTTTCATATCTTCAATTTTGGGCTAAAAAAAACGAAGTAGACTGAGACGAATCCAAAAATACATAATTTATACATATTTCAAAAATTTAAAAACCTTTCATTAAAAAATGTAAACAATTACTAGCAAGGCCACCAGTTTAAAAGGGGACACATGTTTGGTGTGGCCACAGTAAAGCCATATTGGCTAGTAAAATGTATGTTCATAAATATATTTTACCAGATCTGTTTTAGTAGCTGTTAAAAGTGTTTAGAAGTATGCCTGACAAAAAAAACTGCCGAATTGCAATCAGGGAAGAACTTAACCCGAATGAAAGTTTATTAATTTGTACACACTTACCAAAAACTGTTTTCGTGAGTGTTATCACATTAAAATTTAGGTTTGTTAGATGTGATAATGTGTGTTAATGATATAATGTGTGTTAATGATAATGTATAAAGACGCTTTAAATTAATGGAACTATTAGGAATACAACCAGGATTTTACATGGTTAAGTTTGCAGAAAATAAGATTGTTATAGAATTCGTGAGGCACATCTTGCTTACCAAAAGCTTTTTAAAATGGCCAGAAAGAAACAAAATTAATAAAACAAAACAATCTGATATATAAATGTCAAAGATGATTATTGTGCAGGAAAGTATTAAAATGATATTTTATAAATTTTTAGTATTTAAATGGTATTTTCATTTCTCAAAAATTATTCAACCTGGAAGGTTTAAATGCTTTATCGTAATTATTTCTTTGAAACTATGCAGGATATAAAATTTACAGTCGTTAATTTTAGGTATATTAGAAATGTAATATTTTTTTTCTTTTTAAGTAAATATAAAATACTGCATATTATTCTTAAATGGTATAATTTAACCATCATGCGACATTTAGAGAAGTTTAGTGTTTTAAGAAAAGTGTACTAAACTAGCACACTGTCAAAAAAGATTTGTCAAAGGTAAGAGAAATTAAACTGGTTTTAAAAACATTAGGCTTTTAGTTTATGTGTTTAATATAATCTACAATCTGCCTATTTTAAATTGGGAAAAAAAAAGATCTAGAGTAAAAGTTTATTTTAATAACTTGAGATGTTGTATGTTGCCTTAAATCATTCTATAAGTAATGAAACAAGTTTCAAATGGTAGTCTGATGCTAAAGAATCATTTGTTCAAAGTTTGCCTTCAGCATGTGATGATGTGTCAAAGGCAGGAGAAATTTTGTCTGTCTTAATTATAACTTGATGCAGTAAAAAGGACTGTTTTTAAGTACTGTGATGCGTATGCAGTACCTTCTTGTAGATGTTAAAGTCATAGCTTTTATAAACATTTGGCTATTGAAAATTTGTTTACAAAAAAAAAAAAAAAACTATATCTTTATTATGGTGACTCATAATTATATCCTGTAAAAGGGGCTATCACTTCTAGCAGCATGCGCGGCTAGGCGGCACATTTACGAAACGAGGTTCTAGTAGCGCTGGTTTAAACTGAAGGTTTCCGAGAAATGTTTCGTCTAGCTAGACAAAACGTGCTGGCTATGCGAAACATGTTGAAACTTTCCCGAAAATGTTCGTCTTGAGACGTGTTCCATGTGCGAGATCAACCAATCAGATGAAAGTTCTGCTTCTGAAGGATCATGGGTAATTTTTAATAGGGCAACGGTTGTCGTGAAATCATGGACGGTGGAAGTGGAAATAGAAGCCGATTTAATTAAATACGGAAAAAGCCATATATATATATTGCTGTTTTGTTGCAGTATAACTAAATTTATAATCATGGAAATTTCAGAGTAGACAATATTTTATGACGTGCCATTTCTAATGATTTGTTTTCAAATTATTCGTCACCAAAAGTTTGTCATATTTTGTGCTGCTAATTACTTTTAGATTGAAATTTTGTAATCAGTGATTATGTTAAAATCAGCTATTATGTATATTTATTAAAACATAGATTATGTAATAGTCAGGATACACATTAAATTTGTATGCTGTTATCTTCATGTTATTAATGAAATGCTTTTAGATTATAAACACACTGAAAACTGCTTTTAGATTATAAACACACTGAAAACTGTGTTTTTATTATAAATGCTACATATTGAAACATTGGAAATTAATAAAATTTATTATTATGAATGATGGAAAACATTTGTATATAACATTCATTAATATTAATCTTATTCATTACATTAATAGTAATAGACATTGGGCTGACGGCAGATGACGTCACCTCACTGGCGGTTCTAATTTCCCACATATATGAATAAAAAAATGAACATTGCCAAAATGTTTCTTTGAAGTTACTTCTAATTCATATAACAATTATGTAATTGGCAGCAACTGTAGTTATCAGTTCTTTGCACATTATCATGGGTATGGAATACACAGTTGAAAAATAATTTAAGTGCATTTTGTGCATTAGGCTAGTCATTTAAAATTCACCCACATACACACAACCTTTGCATTTGTAATTTACTTGGGAATTTAAACAAAGAAACTTAGCAAGTAGCTTTTATGAAATATTTAAGATTTTGGGGATAAAATATTTTTCACTCATCACAAAACATGTATCAGTAAATGACATTATATTGTGTACATAAAAGTTATTAAATAAGTATATGGATACAAAAATAGTATTTACAATAATAAAACCAGAAATAATGACAAACCACTGAATGTTCAATGCAAAAGTATTTACAAAAATGTATACAACAAATCGTTTCAAGAATCGGAATGAAAAAAATATATACAACTTAAAAGTAGCAATTAATGTAATAAGCACGTAGTTTTGCCTTTGCCAAAATATTGAGCGAACAGTGTTGAAATAATTGCAAAATATATTTTGTATATATACGGAATTTGAAAGCAAATGCCTCTTTCGCCAGTCAACTGATTCCTGCTTGGCTTTCAAGTCTGTTTACCAAGTGAAGATGGTAACCTGTTTCGCGGAACCGCAGTTCCAAGAAATGTTTCCTTTTGACGTCGTGTTTCAGTAACAAATGGCGTATGTGGTAGGGGTTTTATTTTCTTGCATGCTTGTTTCACAGCAAGCAAGCTGGAATATCTGTTGTCTTCTTTCCAGCTTCTCAAAACTTTCTAAAAGTAACATTGTCTTCTAAGCTGTGATTGTCATCAGATTTATTAGAAATTCCCAAAACTTCTGTTGCTGTAAATTTCTCATCCATTCGGACTTTGAATCAACTTTTAAGTTATTTTTAACTTGTAACAAATTTTCGTGATATGAAATGCTGTTTATGCATTTCATGTGTATATTCTGCCCGTATATGACCTCAGTTTAATTTCTAACGCTGCTAATAATTCAGAAATTGACCCTTCCTCTTAAGCATCCATCCATCTGTATATAATGTATCCACAAGCAATTTTTCTTTTCAAAATTGTTTGATATCGGTACAGTATGTATGTGTGTATATATACACAATGTTTTTGAATAATATTAACTTTTTTTAATTATTTCATCCCATTTCTTTTTAATTAACATTTGGACATTGATCAGTTTTATTAATAAATTTGTAAACAGAAGTAAAATAAATTGCTTTAAAACATTGACCATATTTTATTTGTTTACCGTATTTTATTTGGATAAAAGCTGCATTGTCCAGCCACTATATGATAAATGAGAAGGAAAGCAGTAACTTCTTTTGAGCCAGTTCCCAGTTTTCATTTTTGATATTTTGTTGGGCGATGCTGAGAGGTTTGACTCATATTATCTTCTATTATGTACAATTTCATACATAGGACTTAAAACATTTTTGTAGTCAATCAGTATAGAATAAATTGAAGAGAATCTTGAAATCTATCACATTTTCATGTGATTAAAAAGTATATGTCAACAAAAATAGCTTGTTTGGATTTGATTTGAGCTCTGACATTGCCTGAAATATACTGCATCAGCCAAGTGAACCTAAAATAAGTTAAAACATATTCGATGTTTTAACTTCCTTTGTTATGGATTGTTAAATATTTTTAAAAAAGTGTTCTTATCAAACTTAAAATTAGTATAATAAATGCATTCTAAAAATTACCAATGAGATAAGCATGCAATGTTAAGAGACAAAAGGTAATGAGACCAGTTTGATGTAAATTATAGCATGAAAGTGTATTTTTCATTTTTGAACAAAGAAGAATTGGGATATTTTGGCTGTTTGATTTAACTTTCAGTAAGCTCAGTATCTTTCCATTGAATCTTAACTTTTTTCAATGTATAATAAAATGATGCTAAAAGATGTAAATATTATGTGCCTAAATATTTCCTTTTCTCTTTAGGACAGTTTCAACAGATGGCTGCATGCTGTACCTCAAGGACTGTGATATTGTGCTGGACCAGTCCCCCACGTTTGAAAATGCTGTGTGGACCCTTCTGATCATGGGAGATGGTTCACGCAGCTGCTTGGTTGCTGTAGCCTAGCCCCAGAACACTTCTGACAGAGGCTTTTGGAACTATAGATGTGTTCTGGGTGACTGTTGATCCGTGTTTGGGCCAAACACTGACAGTCTTAACACAATATCTTTCAAGTGTTTAGCCCAAACACTGACAGTCTTAACACCAAGGGCATTATGTGTTTGCTCCAAACACTGACAGTCTTAACATAAGGAACTGTTAGTGTTTGGACCAAACACTGACAGTCTTAACAGACTAATGCCTATGTGTTCAGTCCAAACACTGACAGTCTTAACATAAAAGACTGTCAGTTTTTAGACTGAGCACTGACAGTCTTAACGGTCACCAGCTGCCAGTATCATTCAATATACTGACAGTCTCAACACATCTATAATTCCATAACATCTACTCAGGAGTGTGATGGGGGTGTATTTCACGATACAGGATACTGACAGTCTTAACTTGATATGTACTTGACACATTAGGTTACCTACCAAGCTTTTCATTTTAAAATGAGAATAATGTAAATGCTTTTTAAGCATTTTTCAAGTCTCTCCATTTACAGCATTAAAAAACTGGAAATGTGAGAGCAGCTTTAAATCTCAAATTTTTTTGATTATCCTTATATGTTTTTATGATGAAATAAAATTTACAAGCTTGTAAATAAAAAAATTTCCTTATTTATCTGCCTTCTAAAATTTTTTTTGTGTACCATATTGTTCATTTGTTTCTTGCAGTCATATTAAACATTTGTATATAAGAAATGAAGAGCTGAATTTATTTTATG
>KK119614.1:87610-106349 GCA_000611955.2 Stegodyphus mimosarum | reverse complement strand
CAATATTTTATGCAATGAATTTTTTGAGAATTGAAAACTAATTTTGAGCCTTTAATTACTTGTCTGATGGAATAAAATGTTTATGATCAGTATTTATTGCATTTTCTCAAAATTAATAATTTCCTGTATTTAATTATACATCTGAAATATTCATATGTGCAAATAACCAGTTATGATTATAATTAAATTTTTAATCTGTTAAATATCGTTAACATAACTGAAAAAATTGGTTATGAGGACAACAATTAAAATTAGGAAATTTTTTTTTGATAAAAATCATGTTTATTACTTTTTAAATTTTTTCTAGAACATGCAGCTTAAATAGGCATACTTGAGAAATGTTGTACTGTGTACGTTTGTGTTTTGTTGACAGAATTTCATTCATAGCTTAATGTTACATCAGCACAGAACCTACGTAGAGTCGTTTTTTGTGTGCATTTTTTATTTGATTATGGCAAAGCCTGCAAGAGCCATTAAGAAGAGTGAATACTTTCTAAGGGAAACTAACTTGTATCCACATTATACGTGAAAAATCATGAAAACGCCCATGTAGACATCTCATTTGCTTGGAACCCAGGTCAATCAACCAGCGTTCAGTGACTTTTATCACTGAAGCTGCCTGTGGAACACCTTTGTAGGCAAAAAAAAAAAAAAATACCCATAAAGTACTTATTGGAAGCGCAATGAAACAGTGTACTGTGTAGCATATTATTGAAAACTCATTTTATTTAATTTACTAATATGCAATCGGTGCTTATATTTCATTTATGTATAAGTAATTTTGGACAATACAGAAATCCAAGTATATTGTCCAAAATTTTGATATTAATCAATGTTTCTGACTTAATTACATAAAAATTAATATTTCAAGCTCTAAATTTTGCTCGTGATAATAATTCATGCTTGTGTTTTTATGAATAATGGCGCATAAAAAATGCCAAGTGATTTTCTGTAGATTTAATGTTCTGACAATAAATGAACAGAACTGAATTATCAGGATTTTGGATATATCAATGAGGGGCATTTTTTCTTGGTGGGATGAGTAGATAAGTAAGCAAATTTACAAAAGGAAATGAAATGTTTATCATATATATTGCCAATAAAATTTAAATGGCTTTTATGTGCTGAAATTCAGCTTTTTTGGAAGTTGAGCATAAAGAGTGTTTTTTGCCCCATCTGAATCCGACCAGTAAAACCTCCATTTAACCTGAAGACTGCTGTGGAATCTTAAGTATTAAATTATGGTAATTGAAGCAGAAGTATCTGTTTAAGGAGATGATTCTTTACAGACCACTTTCTAAAGGAGAATAACTTGCACTGTTTACAGATTTGGTGGAAAGAGGAGTTACTATTCATTGTTGAAAAACAGTTTTTCAGTTGAATAATTGAATTCATAAAATTGCACAAAGCAACAACATTAAAGGCAACACATAGGAAAAATCAACCGTGCAGCCAGATCGAACTACCAGTATTTAACGGTCTTTAACAACTCGGCTGTTCATGGGGCAATGAACTAAAAGAAAAATAATAATTTGTCGCATACTTTGATAGCAACAAGAGGTTAAATAATTCTTTTTACAAAATTATCCACAATTTTATGTTGCTAATAAATGAGCATGGAAAGAGGTTAAATAATTCTTTTTACAAAATTATCCACAATTTTATGTTGCTAATAAATGAGCATGGAATCTCAATTGAAAATGCAAAAGTGGTAGCCATTTCTTTTTTATCAAAGGTGCTTCATACGCTTAATTTTTCGTGATGAAATTGTAGATGGATTGTGTAAAGAGGATTATTTAATCTCACTTTCCCATGAAAGTGTAAGAAAAATTATCTAGTCTATTTTTGGATTTTAAACCAAAGGTAAATATTTTTTGCATGAAATATTGATACAGCTTTCTCATGATAATGAGGGACCTGCACCTGTAGCTCTTTAAATTGATAGTAGTCTTGGGTATAATATACGCCATGTAGAGGGTTGTTACTTGTGCAATTTTATCGTTTGTTTTGCTGTACCAGGCTTCGAATATTGGGGATATAGTGGATATTGACCGTTAAAAGACCTGAAAAGCTTCATGTTTTGTATTTATATTTATTTCATTTATAATTTCTTCTTTTAAAAATGTTAAGAGTTTCACCATGTCAGTTCTGTTTATCTTGCTAAAAACCATCAATCTTGTATAAATTCTGTTTTTTAATACTTTTGAGATGTTAATGCTATGAAATTTACTCCATGTGTAGATCCACTGAGCTACACATGGAGTAAATTTCTGTTGTGTTATGGCCAGTACTTTTGTTCCACCTAAACATTCATGTATTTTTTCTAATGCAGAGATGGGATGTGGAAGAGTTAACTTAAACAGGTCAAGAATATGATGAATGTAAAGTTTTCTATATCATAAATGAGAAATTACACTGAGCAAAAGGTAAAATTTATGTATCAATATGGCAGGATAACATCTTGAGGGTTGTGAACTGTTTACATGGTGGTAGCCATTAAAAAATGGTACTGCACAGGCATCTGTGGTTACAGTGGTGCATTGAATGAAGAAAGTAGATTGCAAATATCATTGCTACAAGATGAGTTCTACCTCTGTAAGTAACATGACATATATGGCATCATTGTGAGGAGTGCTCATTGCGATCTAACCTTGTATCTGTCATTTTGACTAAGTGCTCGTCGAAAAATTAGGGTATGAGGTATGGTGGATGCGAGTTTTCTTGTATTTGGTATTCATATTTGAAGTCAGTGTTATTAGACATGCCGGTAATCGTTCTATACCTTCATGTGCTTTTTACAGACATCATCTAAGTGGAAGCATCCATTCACATGATGTAGGGAATTTTCAACATAACCTCTACACGCAGCAGATTATGTTATGTCTTTAGTCGTATATTTACTTGATCTTTTTCCAACTGAACATACATAATCTATAGTGTTGACACATGCTAACAAGAGAAAAATTAGCAATGGCTACAACAGATGAAATCTGGCAATGAATTACAGTATCCCAGACTACCATCCAAAATCTGTCAAGTCTGTGCCTTGCTATAAAGCAGTGGTTTTTCTCATTTGCATTGTCTGTATTTGGTATTGATCATAATGTAGTTTGTCCAATGTGCGTAAAATTTTAATGACTTCTCGATATTATGAAAAATCTGTAAAATAAACATTGTTGTATTATCTATAATTTTTACTGGTATAACAGTTTCTATATCCGGGAGTGTATATTTTTATATAAAAATTGCATCTGCCAACCTCGTGAGAATAAAGATCAGCTTTCAGAACACGAAATGTGAAATTTTAAGTACAGGGTGTGTATAATTAAAGAACTCTCTTTCTGCAAGCGAAACCAGTGGTCAGAAAGTTGAAATTATGTGGCAGACTTAATGAAGGGATGAGAATTTCTTTCAGCGAAAAAAAATTAATTATAAATAGCATCACCGGAGAGTGTTTTACTTTAAAAATCGTAAATCTTTGTCGACATCATGGAGCAGCTGTTATAAAACTTAAAAATATTCTCGGAGATTTTGTTTCCAATGTGGTGGTTGTTTACAATGATGGTAAGTTTACGGGATCACATTTTGTTAGTAAAATTGTTTTATCTAAACAGTAATTCCTCAATCGGACTACTAAAAGAGAGTCTAAGATGTCCAATGAACGTTAAAAATCTTCGGAAAATAAAAAGTTTGAAGAAAAGGATAATTTTCTGATTGTCCTGGAAGAAAACGTGTTTCTGCAGCTGCAGTACAGGAAGTCGCAGAGGACACGGCTTCAAACTTTCAGTCTAATACTAGGGTCCGGGGTTATATCAGAAGCTGTGGATAGACCACATTCAATTGCTTTCTAAGTTCTAAGTTTCACTGCACTGAAAGTGCCAAATAGTGATCGTAATTCATTGTTGTGGATCTTAATCAACCTAATCCAAATCTCAATATGGATCTCTCAATATAAGTTCCTGAAACTGTTTCCACAAATTCCAGACAACAATCATTGCAGACATTGCGCTCTGTAACCACCTGCACTTGTGATTAGCGTGCCTCCAATCTATTGACAATTCTCCATGTCCATACATTCGTGGCTACTTATATTACTGATTGATTACCTCATAAAATTTACGATTAAAGTACCTTATTAAATATGCGAGAAAGACAGCAAACGTCGTGAAGTAGTGACCCTCTGTGTGCTTATATGTCCTTCACAAACAGAGCTCTGCAGAAAAGCACATGTATGCTTACATATTCAACTCTGAATATGTGTATAATTATTCGGCAGCATTATTAATACCTTTGGTTCAATACTTTTCATAAAAATACACATAATTGCAAATTCTCTTTTTTTGAATATAAGTACTATTAAGTGAAGATTTTATATACAATTTTTATCATGCTACAGATTAGAACCATCATATCATCGCCACAGAATGTCACCAAATCATGTGTACAGCTTTAGTACTAATGTTGTATCATATGACACTGAAAGTTCAAAAACAAGAACTATGACATTCAGGAAGCTGAGCGGCCTACTGATGTTGGTAGGGCTGCTTGCGAGAATTTGTGGAAGAAGATTAATATGCAACCACTCGAGAGCTTCATGCCCATAAGTTGCGTTATGCATCGCATGAACTTGAAGTTCAATCGCTGGATACCGCATGAGCTGATTCAAGCAGATAAGGACAAACGTCTTCGAGCCTGCTCTAATCTGCTCGAATATCAATCCAAGAACAAAATTCTGGACCGGATCGTCTATTGTAATGAAAAGTGGATTTACTTTAACAACACAGGCCGAAAAGAGAGTTCATCTGCGCCCTGTGAGCCCTTCGGCAACGTCGCAAAACACAATTTGACTAAAAAAAAAGAAGAAGAAGAAGAAGCTTTTTATCTGGTGGGATTGCTGGTATTATCTACAAAGATTATTTGGAAAAGGGTAAAACCCTTGACAGTTGCTTACCATTTAGAGGAGACAATGAAAAGTTTGGAACTCCAAATAACGGCAATTACTTTGGTCTTCTAGAGCTAGTAGCAAAATTCTAACCGTTTTTAAGAGATCATTTCGATCGATATGGAAATACTGGCTCAGGAAAACTTTCATATCTGTCTAAAACTACATGTAAGGAAATTACTTATGGCAAATAAACTGAAAGACACAATTGTGACGGAAGTGAAAAGGCTGGCTATTTTAGCTTTTCAGTAGATTCCACTCCTGACATATCTCATACTGATCAGTTGACCTTAATTATTAGATATGTGTCACCTGAAGACGTTTTGCCAACTGAGAGATTTTTAACTTTCTTTGAGTTAAAAGATTACTTAGAGAAAGGCATAGCTGATTTAGCATTTAACTATATCACTACTGAACTAGAAATTGATTTAAAAAAATGCCGAGGACAATCTTATGATAATGCAGACAATACGGCTGGTAGATACAATGGTATGCAGCAAAAAATTGTCGGGGGGGACAAGTTTGCAAGATTTGTTCCATGCACTGGTCACTTTTTAAATTAGGCAGGTCGTTCAGCTGCTGCTTGTTGCCTTGATTCTGTCAATTTTTTGGTGCTTTTTTTTGTCTTCCATAAAAAGATGGGCAGTTCTGAAATCACATTTGAAACCTCACTCTGAAGTGACTAAATATTTATCAGATACTAGGTGGGAGTCACAGGCAAAAGCTACAGAAGCTCTTTTAGAAAATTACAATGATATCGCCAATTATTTACATTCAGATAATAATACAAAGGGTGATACTAGATTGAGGGCGTACAATCTTTTGGAGAAGATGGAAGAATTTGAATTCGTGTTTATGCTCCAATACTGAATCATTTTTCAAAAGTAAATAAAATTCTCCAGCCCTAATATTTTATACTTAGTAGTTGTGCAGATTTGAACAGGTCACTTTTGGATATTTTACGTGGAATTAGGGAAGATTTTGATGCACTTGAGCAACAAGCAAAAAACACGTTGCCAAACACTGAATATAGAACTGCCAGAAAGATAATACGAAGTAAAAGGCAAGGGAATTATGAAAATTCAACTGACCTTGATGCTTTAGGCGAACTCTCTTCAAGAGATAAATTTAGGATTAAATCATTTATTCCTATATTAGACGCACTAGAATCAAATTTAGGAAGAACAGCTTCCGTTTATGATGATGTAATGAAAATATTTTCCTTTTTTTGCCCATCTTACATTATGAAAGGCAGAACTTCAAAGAGGTGTTCAGCTGTTAATGCAAAAATACGCAGAAGTTATCAACCAAAATCTTACTAAAGAACTATTTCATTTCCACACATATGTGAGACAAACGCATAAGCCTTCCACACTGTCGCATACAAACTTGCATCAAATAATATTCAAAGAAAATATTCAAGTGCCTTCTCAATGTGGAATCAATCTTACGAGTGTTTCTGAGTTTAATAATGACTAAATTTACTGAAGAAAGATCATTTTCAAGACTTAATATATCAAAAATCAATTAAGAAGCACAATGACCCAGACGAGGTTGTCTTCACTGAGTATTTTGTGCATCGAAAATGAAACCTTCAGAAAAACAGATACCGATGAAGAATTCTGTGTGAAAAAGTTTAGAAAGAAATTCTTCTAATCCACTATTTTGTTTTAAATGTATACTCGGATTGAATTAGTTCTTAAATAAAATAACTATTAACATAAAATTTCTTATGATATACAATTTGATATTTTCTTCTTTATGATCTGGATTTTGTTTGAATAAAAGTTCCATTTTTGGTTAAGACTTAAAATTCATAATAATTCATATTTAAACTTTAAATGTGAATTATTATGAAATAAATTAATCTGAATTGAATTTTGTTTAATCTTCAATGTATTGAATATATTTAATTGAATTCGATAGAACATATAATTTTTACTGGGCATTTTATTTTCATTGTCAAAGATTTTCATTATTTGAATTTTTACTTTGTAAATGTTGTATGTCATGTTTGATTAGTTATTGTTACAAGTACTATATATGGAGCTGAGAATAAATGTCCAAATACATGTTGTCGATTTTTTTTTATTTATTACCCGTACCACATTTTTTATAAAGGTTAGTACTAATCACAGCATGTTTTATTCAACATATTGATATATATCACAATAATAATGCATTTTATTATCTCTCATGTAATTTAGGAACTTAAAAATGGGAGGTGAAAGGGCCTCATAAGTGGAATAGCCTAGGGTCTCTTTTCATCTAAATCCGGCCCTGACTGTTATATAACTAATTTACTAGATTATGCATTGTACTTATTTGCAGATAATACTGATTTAAAAATCAGACTTTTGAAAACAATTTAAATGCTTCCATCACAGAACAGGATCGAGACAATGATGAAGCGAAAGAAATACTCACATTGGGTGAATAACTTAAAAGAATATTAAATTATGAAATGCAAGGGAAAAATTATCATACATGACAAAATTATTAAAATCTGACTTGATTAATTTGCATTACTGTCTGTCCTGAAAAATATTTTATATAAGATTTGCAATAATTAAGTTTTGTTTAATCAGGTTATAAGGTTTCTCCTTCAATCACTTAACTTTCTTCGTGAGCATAAACTGTGAAACCCTATGTGGAGGACAGTGAGCAAATCTAGGCTATGTCCTTTAGTGTTGAAGAACTACAAAGTCAGAAGGAGGGTTTAAAGTGATCCTTTAATTCAAATAATTACAACTCTCCAACTTGAGAGTAAGCCACTACTTGGGCTGAACTAAAATAATATGAAATAAAGTGTGTTAACAATTCAAATTACCTAACTTAACTTTAAGTAGGACGGCGAGGGAAGCCTAACTCCTAGTGAAATGCAATAATGCGAATTTCACTAGCAAACGCTAGTAATTGCAATTTGCCTATGAAGGCAAACTTTCAGTAGACAGAGGAAATCCTTGCGCGTACAGCCTTATGGCGATAAATCCAAGACTCTGATTTTTCCCCTCATTAACTCCTGCCTTTTAAACTGCTATCAGATATATGCGATTTGCATAAATATCTCACTCGCGCTAAATTCGGGCAGCAACTGAAACTTTAAGATATCGATAGGAAAGTTCAAACTAAAAATAATTTGGTTAATTAAAATAATGAATGCTACAAGGTTATCGTTACATAGAGTAGAATCCCGACTAACCCATATAATGTAGATGATTGAAAATAGAGATAAACGGGTATTTATAATTATTTTGTAAAAAGTTAAGAAAATTTGCACTGTTATTATATTCACAGTATTGGAAAAAAAAAATGCTGGAAAATGCATAGCTGTTTTATTACTTTTTGATAATTTTATAAGAAAATATTTAATATCATGTCATAAATATTACTGAAAATTAAAAAGCTTTATAATAAATTAAAAAAAACTTCACTTTAGTAGAGAAAGTTGACATTAGGTTTAATCAATTCTGTTATAGGAGATGTACTAAATGTGTATTATTCTACAAAATAGATTAAAAGTTGATAGAATTAATTAGTCATACAATGAAATAGAAACATGACTGTATTATGTAGATTATCAAAAACAAATTTAAGCTAGCCCCTTGGAAAATGATTCAATCTATATGACAATAGACTTTACATTGATTATTTTTTTAACCATTTGTCATAGTGAATCAATCATATTTCCAATTCAAAGAAGTTTTCAAAGCTTTAGATATTGGATATAGCATCATTTAGTCTTTTAGGGGCTGTGTGCACTTATAAATTTAATTTTTAACAGGTTAACGTACAAGTAACAAACGTTGGGCTAACAAAAAAGAGATTGAAAAAAAAAAAAACAGTAATGTTGCCTTTTATGAGGAAACAGAAAGTAAAGGGGAATCAATGAAACAGATTTCGAAAAGTAGAATGACACAAAACCACAGTATTTTTAGGCATCCATACCAATACCATTTATTTGTATAGCACTTATTTTTTTACTTTTCATATTTACATGTGTATTTTATTATTTACATGAACACTAATGTTTTATTCTTTAAATTGAATAAAAAGGAATTGAATCAAAAAGGCAAATTGAATAAATTTTGTGTCATTAAGACAAGAGATCAAATTTTTAGAGCCACTTTGCCAGATTAAAATTGAATCAAGCAAATTTTTATCAGTTTTGTGAGTTAAGTCAGGAGATCAAGTTTTTAAAGTTACTTTGCCAGATTAAAACATGTTTCTGGAAAATCTGTTACACTTTCTTAATGATATAAAGATGTATTTACGAAAAGAATGTGCATAGCATAATTCTGAAAGTACACCACTTCAAACTTATATAATTAAAAATAATTTAATTTTTGATAATCACATTCAGTTTTTCTTTGGATTTTGAATATTTTCAGTCTTAAACACAAAACTAGAAATCTGATGATTTTATCACATGTATAATGAGAAAGTTTCATCTCCTTAATTGAATAAAGTGGCTTGCAAGCTGAACTATATGTTCTTTATTTATGCAAAAACATTTGAGGAATAAATGTACAAAAACAAAATGCTATTGCATGTTGTTTATTATCACTTAAATAAACAAGACCCTCTTTTTGAAGTGCTGCATTAAAAATATCACGTGGCTAAAAGGAAGCCTCCCCCCAAATTTGATTTGACTTTATTAAATTATTGATATATTATTACATCATAATACTTGTTAACATTGGAAAATTTGCATATTTAAAAAAACTAAACCAGAGATTTTTAAAATTACGGTATTTCTCATTTGGACATGTTTCAATTATCCAGTTGACATTCGGCATCAAGAAGGTGACAAGAGGCCTTAGTTTTCAAGGAATGATCAGTATTGGCAGTAATTTTACAATAATAATTTATGATTAGACACAATAAATCTAATAACATGAATGTATTACATAAAACCCTGTCTTTTGCATTCTTTACCCATACAATGATACACCAAATTTTCAAATATTCATTTGTGGAATACCTGTTTTGCAAGTTACTTAGTTTGCAAGCGTTTTGCAAGTTACCGTTTCCAAAACAACTCTCAGATTGTTAACAAAGGCAAGGAATTTATGATTTTTTTTAGAAAAACTCACAAAACTAATGGACTAAATTTCATCATTAAAGCCTGAAATAGAGTTAAAAGTTTGTTGTTCATAGCTGGAAAGATTGAACTCTAAAATTATAAGTGGGTTTCTTTTAATGAAGAAAAGCATATTGGGCTTCAGTGAAATTACTTGTGATCCTGAAGGTTTCAAAAAGTGAATGAAGAAAATTCAGAAGTTTGGAAAGAGAGAAAAATAAAAGTAAGAGCACAGAGTTCTATCTAACAAAGATTGGCAGTGCAGCGACTCAAAAGAAGTAGCTCAAATGCTGAATACAAAAAGAGAAATTAAATAGTAACAATGGCTACAGTGGGGCTGTAGAATATTACACAAGTTGTTAAACTGTACAGGTAATTCTGAGTTCAAATTCAGTGGTGTCACAACTTTGTTCAATAATTGTTTAATGCCATGTAGTATGAAAGAATATCGATAGTAATTAAACATTAATAAATTTCCTTCAAAAAATGCAGAAGAATGCAATAAAGCATTTTAAAATAGAAAAAGTTTTTTAAATGTTCATAAATTTTATTGCTATTTTAATTAAATCCTACTGTTAAGAGAACATAGTATATTTTCCAAATTTTCTCAAGATTTCTTATGTGGTATCTATACATTAGTTAAAATTTGATAAAATCATTTTAGAATCCGTGCATACCTGTGAGTCCTTAAATCTTGGTTGTGATATGAATACACATACGTAAAAAAGAAAAAGGGCTTTACCAAAATGCAAACAAGAAACATATATCCAAAAATATCTGATAAAATCTGGTCTGAATGTCTTTGATTATCATTTTAAATTGCTTGCCAACTTTAGAACATACAAATACTATTCTACTTTTATTTCTTCAATTACTAAGCACAAGAAGCATCTTCTTCAGTCACTAGAACTTTCATGTGTTTTCTATTAAAAAATAGCCTTTGGCACACAAGTGGCACCGAACTGCAAGAGTTGCTTAGTTTCTCGATATACTTTTTCTGATGGTGATATTGCATTTCCAAATCTTCCCCCCCCCCCCTCTGAAGACGTAGGATAGTAAAGGCTGTTTTCCTCCTTTTCTTCATCTCTGGGTGCAATACAGCATGTTTGCTGCAAAACATTAATTTGTATTGATGTACTTATCAAGTTTGCTCATGATTTGGCAGAACAAAGAATATTCTTTTGAAAAACTAAAAGTTACATTTTAGAAATGGAATAAACAATTCAGAATGACAGTGTCAACAATCTGTAAGAAGATATTTTGAACTTTTCAATAGGCAAATTAGTTATCAAAAACCATTAAATAACACTCTAAACATAATTTTAAATATCTGCAACTACTTGGTGTATACATAAAAATGAAATCCGAAATTTCCATTATATATTAAGTGTAGTATTGAAATGTGAACACGGATACTAATTTTTAGTTATTATTTACATTCAAAATCACATGTTTATAAGGTATTTCTCCTGCATTCCTAGCATGCCTTCATGGTGTAGTGGTCAGCATGCTCGGCGCATATTTGTGAGGTCCGTGATTTGAGTCCTGGTGAAGGCATTGCTCATTTTTCATGTCTTCTGCTTCGAAGTAAACTAATGTGTCTACAATGGCACCCGAATTAAAAGAGGTGGTGGATGACGATTCTCCACCAGGATTTAGCAATTGCGTCCCTTAATCTCCAGTTGCTCTTTAAAAGGGGGGTATATAAGGTATTTCTCCCACCTTCCTAGCATGCCTTCATGGTGTAGTGATCAACATGCTCGGCATGTATTCAAGAGGTCTGTGGTTCGAGTCCTGATGAGTACATTGCTCATTTTTCATCTCTCCTGCTTTCAAAAAATACCTAATGTCTTTACATGTTTATAAGATATTTAAAGTAACAGTTTATAAACAGTGACTTTTTTTATTCACAACACTGACCACTGAAATACGAAAAACTGTAATTAAAACTTTTCATTCAGTGAAGTCATGTAACAGAATGTCTATTAAAGTTTTTATTTTATTAATTTTTATTTTTAATAAAAAAATATAGTGACAAATAGAAGCCTCAATTTACTAGTTAAAACTTCTGATGGCATAAATTCACATAAAATTAAATCACTGAAAAATATTAATTCAATTTCACTATTGATTTCTAGTCAGACTGTGCATAAATTAAGGTACTTTGAAAACTCAGAAATTCCAAGCAAAAAACATGATTAAAAAAAAAAAAAAATCCAGAAGACTATGACCAGTATTTTTACTGTAATTATTAATATGAGCCAGTTTTCCTCAAATATTCTCATTGAGCCGACATTTCCTAAACAATATCCCTCAGCAGTTTGACAGATGCTGTGATAAAATATGTATCTATCAACATATGAAACAGTCTTTCACAATAAACTAATTATTGGTCACTTCCAGAGGATATCACTGAGAGATGATTTACTACGTGTTAAGAAAGAACAAGAAATAGTTGAAATTGCTTCAAATAAAAAATAGAAAATTAAATACTTACTAAAGGAAATAAAAATTACCTAAAAGCAGTGAAACCTCTCTAAGGCAGCCATTTATGATTTTTAATGATTTACTCATCTAACAGATCATCTTAGAAAGATGAGATTTAATATTAAAATTTCACATCTACACTGGTCACTTTTCATCTAACGGTTCACTATAAGCAGTACAATTTCCAGCAATAACTTAAACATTTTCAAATAAAATGTATAAAAAAATTTAATGGTATTTGAAATTATTTATAAACATGTATAAATATAAAAAAATGCTCTTTAAAGAGACCATTCATGATTCCACATCTTTTCAGTTGTTTGTTGGATGTGGTAATTCTAGAGGTGTATTGTTTAATACCTGTTTTTATTTATGTTCTCAGAAAAACTGGTAATCTTAGGAAGATACTCACCAAGTGGAATCACTCTAATTATACATTCTTTCTGAAAAAAATCATTTTTTAATACTTCATTCTTGAAATGGCTACTAATGGCTGAGGATTGAATACTGGTAGTTTTACCTATGAATGAATTCTCTTCTTGGGATTTTTGTGGTTTTCCTAATATATAATGCTGATACAAAGCAGTTCCTGAGAAAGTCCTCCATGAAGGCTTCCTTGCATTAGGCAGATAGTCCTAATGTGCAAATGTCCTAATGCAGTAATTCAACAAATCCAAATCCCCTACTGAAATATTATGTAGCTTCCTCCTGACATGTTTCATCATAACTAATGAATCAACATCCAAACGAGGCTGTACTTAAAAACAGTAATCACAGTTTTAAGATGAATGAACTGAAATAAAACAAGACTTCAATTTTTAATAAAAAATATCAGACTAACAAAGGTAAAAGAAAATAATTTTACAGTTTGATAATTACTTAAACAATTTTAATACAGATAACCTCATGCAATTACTCATCTTTCCTTTTCTAATTTTTTTAAGCTATATTTTATATGGTAAACTGCCAAAAGAACTTCGTTAAAGAGCATTAAATAATGACTTTTAATAGTTAAATACATAAATTTTAAATTCTATTAGCTGCTATATGTAGGATTAATTTTCTACACACTTTTTGTTTCCAAATGCTTCCCTATTGCTTTTTAGCAAAGATTTATTAATTAATACAAAAATATGAAGATGAAATATAAAAGTAAAAATATGCCTCATCCTTACTTGTGCTTACAAATAATCGCGCGAATAGGCATTTGCAACTTTAAAAGCCTGAAAAACACATATCTGCAATGCTATCATCATGCTATGATCTGTAAGTGCTTTTTTTAAATTTTACAACAATGTTTTAAAACTGTGATGTTTTGGACTGCTTTACTTTCAATGATGCAATGTTAATTGACGATGATGATAACTGCGATGTTTTCCCCTTTCATTTCTAAGAAACTTTCTAAATGTGTGATTTCACCTTATTTCTGCTATTTATATTACAGCTCATTGTATCCTAATGTACTACCGATGTGCTCAATTTTTTTTAAATCTGGGTCTTTTGTTCACCCTTTTATTTCTCTGATGTTCCTCTTGGAAACTGCAGTCAAGACTAATTCACATGAGGTGGTCCTGGAGTCTTTACAAGGTAATAGAGTTGGACACGTTGCACTTTGATCACTGTCAGATATTGTAATGTTAATATTACTGTGCATTCTTCTTGAAATTTATGTTTCTTTAAAAGAAATAATATTCTGGTAGTTACCAGTAATTTATCCATGACTACTTTTCATTTGTTATGTTCTTACTGTAACCACGTTCTTCAGAAATTAAATTACTCAAATAATTTTCTCCTCTCAATTTTTGGACAACAAAATTAGACAAAAAAGGAGGGGAATATGCGAGGAAATATCATATACATCATATATTTGTAACATACATATAATGTATGTTATAGACAACAGAAGGTTACCTTTCAGGATATTAACGCCGTATGTCATATCAAAATTGAAAACACTTTACACAGAAAAGAATACGAAAATTTCAATGATTTGCAAAATTGAGGATATTAACAGAATAATCTTTATGAGTAAGGTTAAAGAAAAAAACATATATATATACAGCTTATAACTAAAAGAGTATTCATTCAGATTGCAAATGCAGTAGCACATCAGGTCATAAAAACGTAAGATTTATAACAATTCATTGCAGGTTAAAGACAGGCTCAACATTAGGCTGTTGAACAGCAGAGAAGGGCACCAAACGGTCTTTTAAACTCCCTACACTGTATACATAGGTGAGCATTTATTCTGCTTCAGGTTACAAAATAACTATGCAGAGTTCTATCTCACAGACTAATGAATAATATAACAAAACAGAAATATAATTTTTAAAAACTGTAGCTTTCAAATAAATACAAGATTATTATCTTCTGACCTATAGGAAAGCCATTTCAATTCATACTGCCTTTAAGTTTTTTAAATTTACACAAATTTTAGCAGCAAACTATTGTCAATCAGGAACTTAAGATTTATGAAATGAATATGTATCAAATATACAAGCCGACCTTGAATATGAGAATTAACAATATTGCCTGCATGTTATATTGCTCAAACTTATGAACTTTTGGCATATCACAAGGTTTCGCACAGAGTAGCTAGAATTCTTGATATACACCACATATATTACAATAAATCAAATAAAAAATTCTTAGTTATAAGAAAAAGTTTTCTTTAAGCATTGGTTTTCAAACAATGAAGTACAACTTTATCAGCAAAAGATTTAAAAACGGCCTCTTTATATTGGCCAATGAAGCATTTTTTGTTGCTTGATTTAAAGCCAGATTTCAAATATAAAAGCATGCCAATAACAGTACACCGTTTAATAATTATGCTGCATTATATATCAAAAACATTATTTTTGTACTGATGCTATTATGAAAACCCAAAGTTCCGATTTATGTATAAGAGAGAAGTGATGTACATCAATAGTTCATTTATTACTAATTGACAAATAAAACAGCAAAACTGCACACACAGATGCTAACTAACACACAGAATAAAATGTTTTTCCACAAATAGAAGAAGTCTATCCAATACAATTTAAAAAATACTGAAGATAAAAAATAAATGCTAATTACTTAACATTGTTTCAAAAGAAAACTAAAAAAGGCTAGCACTGAAATATACATCTCTCTCTGAATGATTGATTTCTGTCTGTGGATGTTCTGAATAGGAAATTTTTAGAGATGCATTACTAAAATAGTAACTTCTGAGTGACTGTTAATTTTAGAATGAATATTTAATTTCATAATTTTTTATCGAATATTTAATTTCATAATTTTATACATTTTATTTCAGAATTTGTTTTGGTTTATTTTTAGCTTAGCATTAAAAAAATCAGTAGTAATAGTGGGTGTACATAATTATCCCTACCTTTTGATTAAAATAACTCAATCTAATATTACACCAAACAGAAACTACCTGAAGTGTTCACAAATGCTAAAATAAGGTTCTAAGGAGCAAGAATATTGTAGACATCAACTGTCTTTCAGTCTTTATGATTATTCCTATGAAAGCATAAACATAATTACATTGCATTTATAGTTTTTAATCCGCAATATACTTCATTATTCTAAAAAAATTCGAATCAAAATTATTAGTTGAACGTTTTGTCCCTTATATTAATTGCTAAAATTTTACATAAAAAATACATTTAAACACTGCTTTCATCCTTTCCACTAAATGTACGAAGCTTTCCAGCTGATTTTAAATCACCTTTATCCACATCATCAAGTTGCAAGTCGATATTTTTTGGGTAACCAACAGAAGTTTCAGATGAGCCATCATAATCAGGTTTTTTGAGTTGAAGAACAAATTCACGAAAATGAAGATTATCAATATTATCAGCAAGAAGGTACAACAAAAACCAGTCTCCATATTTAAATGTTGGAATCAGAGACTTGATATCTTCTCTTGAAGTAAGGCTTGCAACAAAGGTAAGTAGAATGAAACGCGCTTGTGCTGATAGCATAATAATCAATCGATAAATAAGTAGGCATCCTCCTAAAATGGCAAGAATGACAAACCAAAACCACATCACAACAAAAATCTTCTCATTTACAATGTTCAGAGGTAATAAGCAGAGAGCATCATGCTTTTGCACATCACCAGAAGAACCATATCGATGAAATGTGCATTTGGTGATACGAGGAAAGACTCGGATCATAGGGTCAACGCGATCTTCTTGTTCCTCATTTACATATTTAACAACATCCGCACCATACTTCAGGAACTCACCCCCAAGAAATTTGTTGATGAAATAGATCTGACCCACAACATTTATAAAATTGAGTATTTCACATAAAAAGAATTTCATAGCATAATACTGATGCTCATCTCGTCGAGCCCGGAAGTAAGTTGCCAATCCTGTATAGCACAGTGTTTTCTCTTCATCAGGTAAAACAGGATTGCTAAGTTTCTGTATAAGAGCTTTCATCCTTCCAGATTCTAGAGTTCTCCATATAAAGTGAGGAACAGTAAACATAAGGGCTTGAAGAAATAGAACAAAGCAGACCCACTGATAGTATGCATGTTCAACAACTTCATCTCCAATTTTATATTTATCCACACCAGGATATACTACTTCTTGCCCAACTTTCTTAGACAGTGCTTTCGGCAATGTAAATGTCCCTTCAATCCAACAATAAGTATTTAATAGGTTCTCTGGTACATCATCTCTCTGAATGCATAAAATTGGCTTGCCAAAGAATTGATATCCAGAAACTAAAATACTTGCAAAAAGAAGAGCTAGGCCAGTAAACTTGTAGTGTAAACGAAATATAGGATCATCTATAATAACTGTTGGTACTTTCAAAACTTTCTTGAAAGTTTTGGTGAAAGTATCAGCAAAGACTATTTTTTCCATTATTGCAACTGAGAAGTATAATTAGAAAAGTATCTTGATTACGGTCTCTCTAATTTAGATTCAGTGCACTTATTATCCAAAGTTCTATAACCTTTTGATGAAACAGAGTTTGCTTCACTTTAAATACACATGCATATCCTTTATTAAGCGTTTCACATCAAAGCATAATTAACTGGCCCTTCATACTGCTTTGAAAATTAATTATACAGCAAAATTTGCTTAAATAAAGATTTTACAGAAACTACAAGCAAATATAGCAAGAAACCTTAATGGACAGGTAAAGAAACATGTAGCTTATCAGAATTTCTCTCTATGAAATAAGATATCCGGCCACTCTTATCTTTTGTCACTCCAAATGTACAGAGGAGCTCAAATAAAAGATCATTTCTGAAGTACTTTAAAGGTGGGGCAAAATCTTTAACTTTGGACTCAGGCAAGATAAAAAGCTTTTTGTATGTATGATAAGGGAAGAAAAATGGTACAAATAGCAGATAAAAATCACAATACTTCAGCAACCAATGTAAACACAATATTTGGTTAGTAAAGATACATGCATAAACCACAGAAGACAGACATTTTAATTTACAATAAGGTATAAAATATGCATACTTCCGAAACACTGACTATGAAACCATTAAAAAATTATTTTTATTACTTTTTTGTTACTTACAATATGACTTCAAACAGCGAATTTTATAGGATGAAGATATTTCCTGTACCACATGTATGCAGTGGCAGCACAAAGAGAGTACCTGTAAGATTAAGCAAATTATTTCTAGTGTCAAAAATTACTTACAGATTATAATGCACAATAAATTCCACTCATCAAGAAATATTTTTCAAAACATTTTGAAATAATTATTTTAGACTTCCCTAAATTCATTCTGTTTCATATATTTCCATATAATACAATGACATACGGAAAAACTTGACTTAAAAAGATTAAGCACACTTTTGCATATATTTTATTTCATGAAATTTATTAACTATGCAAAGAGAAGCATTTTTTTTTAGCTCAGATTGAAAAACTAATTTGGGAAATGACACAATCAATTAAATTAAAATAACTTCACTTGCCTAAGCAATCCTTAAAAAACCTATAGTATTCAGAGTTTAAATTTTTAAATTATAACAAAAATCACACAAACTTTTGTTCATGGCTCCATTGCACATAATCTGTGGTATAATTCCATTTTTCTTTTCTTTTGGTTATTATTTCAGTTAAGTTATGAACTGTATTACCTTCTGCTCAAAATTTTCAGTTCTTGTTACATTTTTTATAATGTTTAATACTGAATACATAGATTTTTTCAATCAAAATAAGTAAATGAAAAACTAAACGTATCCATTGAAGCATATACA
>KK119614.1:75690-87518 GCA_000611955.2 Stegodyphus mimosarum | reverse complement strand
CAGAAAAAGGTTTTGTTTTACACACGTACAATATATATATATATACTTGCTTAAATATAATATATTAGCATAAAAATGCTATTTGTTTAGTTTTAGGACCTAAATAAATAAAAATAATTTCATTGATAAAATTAAAATAGAAACAGGTTGAATTTTGAAGCCAAAAAATTCATTTTTCCATTTTGTTTAAAAAAGTGAGTTTTATATTGTTTTACATAAATAAAAGTACTCCATATTTCCAAATATAAGCTTATCCATGTATATGAGGTAAGATTTTGCAATAAAAATTCAGCCTAAACTGAAATCTCTGCAAGACGAATTTAAAATAACCCAAAATCCCTCTACATATGTTACTCAAAAATGCAAATAACTGGCCACTAAATCAGATAGAGCATCAGACAAGCCGAGTGCAAATTCATTTTCCACTCATAATGAGAGAAATAGGGATAGGGACTCATTAAAAAGGGATGTAGAATAAAATAGCACTGTTGGTCGCAACAGTTTGAGTTCTCAGTTCTCCCAACTTTTGGGCATGCACATCATTTTATGCTCTGGCAAAGCAAATCTTGCTTGGGCTCTCAGTTGTAACCATTTTTAAACAAGCACAAGAATTTTCACTCCTCAGATGCACTCTCACTTTTATGAGCTAAATACAATTCTTTGTTTCTTGCTATATATTAAAATATGCCTGAACAAGAAAGAATTGCATATTTTGCAAGCTTTAAACTAACATTTCCTATTTTCACTGAGCAATGCTGAGTATTGTCTAAATACTAAAAGTGATAACTAAGATCCACATAATGGGTGATTTAATAGTGAAATGAATGGTGCTGATTTTCAGCTGGACTTATGTCTAATAAAGAATTGCTAGAAAATTCTGAACTACATACTAATACTGAAAAATTTGAGTAATGATGTTACGTTTAAAAAATAACAGTTCTTCAATTATTTTACATATAAATATAATTTCAATAATTGAATTATTTGTATATCACTCTGAATTCACATGTAGGCTGACCTTCAAACTAACTAAACTAAAATGTCTGGTAATAATTCTTGATTTATACACAAAATAAATGGTAATTTTTTAACTTTTCAATTTTTCTTAAATAAAATCCAATAAATGAAAAAACAAAATTCATCATTTGAATTATGGAAAATACACGTCTAACCTATAGAAAAAAGACAACCTGTTTATCTAGTTTGGCTATGGCCATATGTTGGATACTTGGAGTTCTATCATAGCTTAAAGAACGAGCTTATGTTATTACAAAATTAGATATCTAAAGTATAATTAAATATTATACTCCATTATGAACCTGCAGGCACAAATCTGTACCAAGGGCCAAGAGCTGCTCTGGCAGTTACTTGAAAAGGCCTCTTTTCCTTACTAGAACTGGTAACTGGAATTATGAAGTGCACTAAAAACGTTCCATTATATACATATATATAATGGTTTATCAATTTGTGACCAAATTTGGCAATGAATCGCCAAAAGACGTCAGTCTTATTGACATTTTGGTCTGATCCTATTTGAACTGTAATTGCATCTGGTCCTATGTAACTGTAACTGGCAGGGAAAATAAAATAATATATATATATATTATAAAAAGAAAACTCTCCACATTACATCTCCAAGCAACGAAAATTCAATTTAGAAACATCATTGAAAAGGTATTTTTCAGAATTTAAAAAATTTATAGAATTTTCAGTCCTCCTTGCTTTAAACAGTTAAGGAAAAACTAAAACGCAAAAATGCCAAAATCAAAAGTAAACTTTTTAAGTATTGAAAAACCAGTTATAGTTATTGATAGCAGATTAATCGATTTATCAAAGGGATAAACCAATCTACCATTAATAAACAGTAACTAAAATAAGAGAGAGTGTTTCATCTTACTTCCAAGTAAGCATCAAATTATTTGCTAGATTCAAATCATAAATCTAATTGATTCTCAATCAAAATAAAGATATTAGTACTAAACCAAAAGAATCCTGTTAAAAAGCAAATAATCTTTCACTAAGAACACAATTAATCTGAACAAGATGCTTTCTTAGAAGACATATCCCCTACACTCTCTTTTCATTTCAAATACAAAAGTAAAAACAAAAGTAGATTCAAGAACAAATTTTAAAAAACATAAGAAGATTAAAAGAAATAATCCATAAAATTAAAGTTAAAAACTGTAGTAAAAAAGAAATTTAAAAATAGTAAGCAAAAATTAACCAACTTGCCTTCGAAATTTTAAAACCAAATGACTGGAATGCAAGTACGTATTAAGATGGAAGCAAAAGGGTTGTAGTAATAAGTAGTTTTCTATGAAGAAAGTTTAGCCTAATTTGGCGACAAAACTATAAAGTTTCTTGGAGATATAATACACAGAGAGCAGGCTGTTATTAAAATAGCACTAAAGCTGCTATTAGTTTGAATTAATATTCATAATGAAAGTAATTAAAAGTAAATTAATAAGCCCAAACTTGCGCTAAAGCTGCAAAAGCAATAATTCACTATAAATTATAAAAAGAAAACTCTCCATATTACATCTCCAAGCAACAGAAATTCAATTTAAAAACATCATTGAAAAGGTATGTTTCAGAATTTAAAAAATTTATAGAATTTTCAGTGCTCCTTCCTTTAAACACAGTTAAGGAAAAACTAAAATGCAAAAATGCCAAAATCAAAAGTAAACTTTTTAAGTATTGAAAAACCAGTTATTGTTATTGATAGCAGATTAATCGACTTATCAAGAGGATAAACCAATCTACCATTAATGAATAGTAACTAAAATAAGAGAGAGTTTTCCATCTTACTTCCAAGTAAGCGTCAAATTATTTGCTAGATTCAAATCATAAATCTAATTGATTCTCAATCAAAAAGATATTAGTTTCAATCAAAATAAAGATATTAGTACTAAATTAAAATTTCGAAGGCAAGTTGGTTAATTTTTGCTTACTATTTTTAAATTTCTTTTTTACTACAGTTTTTAACTTTAATTTTAATTTTATGGATTATTTCTTTTAATCTTCTTATGTTTTTTAAAATTTGTTCTTGAATCTACTTTTGTTCTTACTTTTGCATTTGAAATGAAAAGAGAGTGTAGGGGATATGTCTTCTAAGTAAGCATCTCATTCAGATTAATTGTGTTCTTAGTGAAACATTATTTGCTTTTTAACAGGGTTCTTTTGGTTCAGTACTAATATTAAATACTGGAAGAAAAGGAGTCAAGTTACAGAGTGAGAGGGTCATTATGGAATTATAATCAAGAAAATATTGCTTATTTACAACATGCTAAGCAACTTTGAAATTTCAGGGCTAAATCTATAAAGCTCAGAGGGTTAAGACTCATCAGAAGCTTAGAAAAGCCATACGGAGGAACAGACCAAAAAAAGATCTGAAAAGAATCCACATTCATTATGACAATGTATGACCACACACATCTTTGTAAATAAATGAGGCAATCCAGAAGTTAGGCTGGTAAAATTAGGCCCCATGCAGATTTGGTACACCCAGATTTCTATCTGTCTGGTCCAATGAAAGACAGTCTTAAAATATAATGATCTGATGAAACTGGCTGTGAACAAGTATATACAATAGCACACCTGAATTTTTTTAAAGAGGATTCAAGAGTTCACCACTTGCAAAAATGCATCACCTGTGCAGACTATACTGACTAGTACTTTTGTACTGAGAAAGAGTTGCTCTACAAATTCATACAATTTGAACAATGTATGTCAGTTAACAGAAAAAAGTTACACAAATTTTTGCATTACTTTAGGTACAATATTGGTAAAGGAAAAACAGATAACATAATGAGTAGTGTCTGAAGATGAGATAAAAAATTGAGTTTGAGAAAAAAAGAGATTCACGAGGTAAAAAACTACCTACTCTTTTTGTAATAAGTGAAAAAAGAGATAACAGTCCAATTTAAACTGGTGGAATTATGTTTCAAATAGTTAAAACAATCCATAAATGTTTATTAAACTATTAAAAATATAATTAAAAAAGCTGTTGTCTTCGAAAGAGATGTATCAGTTTAGAAAAATCCCCTCGCACAAACAATACCTGAATTAAAAACTAAACAAAATAAATGTTATAAAAAGTTAGTATATTACTAAAATAAACATTAACAGCAACAGAGAAATAATAATAAAGCTATGGCTACTAAAAAAAACAAGTATTATTTGAAACTATTAATTAAGAAACAAAACCATGAAACAGCAGTTAGTAAAATCATATAAATGAAATGAAGATGACAAATATTTTACTCTATAAGCTAGAGTGGATTGCCCAGCATTTCTAATTTGGATACTAAAATTTCAATAAATACCACATTCTGCACACAACCAAATAATTCTAAGGAGTGTAGTTAGATATCGCAGCATTTCAATCAATCCTATGTAACAATTTATCAAATCAAAATTATAAATAACAACACTGATCTTTACCAAGTGATAATATAAGATAAATGTTCATTCCTAAATGTAATTCTAGTTTGTCCACCAATAGGTCCTCCTGGAACAGTAGTTTCAGCATCAGCATCAAGAAATATTGGTGCTGCTCCTGTAATCTCGGTCATTTTTGGAACATCACGATAGAAGAAGAAAACAGAATTAGGTTGATTCTTAGGAGAAAACTGAGGTCTCTGAAATTAAATTAATCCTCATTAAAATAAATTCAATTTACTATTTCTAACTTAACAAGGGCACAGCTCAGTTGTCAGTATTTCACCCAAACTCTGCATAATTAAAGACAACCTTCAAGTAAAATGTGAGTAAACATTTAATGTGCACTGCTCAGAAAAAAGTGAGTAAATTGGGCTTAAATTTTTAAGAAATATTTATCACATTTCAAATTTGCCTTTTGGTACAAGCACTGATAGCCTGTTTGGCAATGTAACAGAGTTTCAGAAGCAAAGTCTGCAATTTGAATACAGCTAGAGGCAGTGTTGTAACTTTTTAGGAGCATTGCTGATTCGTTAACATGTATTTATTTTGAAGAAAAATTCTCCATGAAAAATATTTTTAAGGAAATAACACATATGTTGATGTGACATAAAAATTTCATAAATAAAAGCAATTTTTTATTTATTTTATTTTTATTTATTATTACACTTTATTTATAAGTGATAAATAATATTTATCATAACATTCAAAATATTAAATAAGCATATTGAATATATAATAATTAATAACAATTTAATTTTTTTATTTATAATGTGCATTTGTGAAATTTAAAAATACAGTGGAGGATGTAGCCATATATGAGTTCACTTAAATTTCAGATAATACAGAGGAAGGTCTTTATGAATGTTAAAAATGAATGGTTTTCACTAAAATTAAAAAGCTGCTCTGGGAGGAAAAAAATTGTGATAAACCATTGGTTAATCATGCCCATAGAATAAACCAGTTATTTGATGTATAATGCATCATTTATCCATGCGCACATAATAATCCATCCCTTATTATATGCATGATGCATCATTTATTCATGTTCATGTTCTGGGAGATGCCAATTTGAGACCACTGATATAATGCACATGTAGCAATTTTTTGGTCAGCTGATATTTATGTTAGTTTAATGATGCAAACTGTGCACACCAGACCTAATTAGCCAATGATAATCAAAAATCAAATGCACGATAAAGTAATAACATTTAATGATATTATCCATTCAGTCCTTGGTGATCCTACTCCTTTAAAAAAATAGAAAAGTTATCACAACATTAAAGGCCTTGAAAGCTCTTTTAATTTAATTTCAGAATAATTTAACATACTGATGGTTTATTATTTTCTTCATTACAACAAAAGAGTCCTTAAACTCACTGAATTTAATTTCAGAACACTTTTGAAAATGCATATATGATAGTTTATTACTTTGCTGATATTAATTACAATAAGATATCAGAATAAATGTCGGAGAAAACATGTGAATAAGAAATATCTTTATGTTGAGCATACATATGCATATCTAGTTTTTATTTCATTAAAAAATTCTTCTGTGTAGCTTTCATTTATTTCATTAGTTTTTAATGTTATAATAACTTACAATAAGCAGCAGAATATTCTATATACAAGACAGTTAAGCTGCTTACCAGTGACTAGCTGGTTAAATGGTCCAGTGAACAAGTTAAGTACATGGGTATTTTCATGATTTTCATTGTGTGCGACTTAAGCATACCAATGTCCTTTAGACACATAAAAAACACATGCCAATTTCCTTTAGAAAATCCCCAAAGGCATTGCTTCTTTTTAGAAAACAGCCCTTGCTTTCTTAGCATTATTCAAATAAAGAAACTATCAAAATAATCAATAAATAATTAAGACTATTAAAAAAAAGGGGGATACTCTCTAATCTGGTGGCTTGAAAAATACCTCCATATCCAAATTTTTATTTACATACCCAAAAATAATGGTATTCCATGAAATATCCAATCCATGTAATCCAATTTTGCATGGAGTATATACAAGACAAGCCTAATTAGCATTATTAACTCAAAGTGATTAAAGAGTTTCTGATATGCAAATCAAGGTGTTATGTCATCTGATGGTGAATTAAGTGCTTTGAGAAAAATGAATATCTGAGTGCATCATCAATGTAGCAGTTGATTTTAGCGTGCAAGGGCTCAAAATAGTTTGTTATGGTTCCGAAGTATCATTTGGAAGAATCTGTGAAGTGGTGAATTATTGGCTGTTTAGAAGCAGGGCAGACAATCTTGGAAGCAGTGAGATGTGTTAATATTTCACGACAGACAGTATACTCTATGGAAACAATTTTAGAATCTTTAGCTGTTGCAAGAAGATCTAGACAAGGTCGTACAAAAATAACAACTTCTCCAGATCGATATCTAGCAATAACTGCCATAACAGAAAGTTTACTGCTCAGCAGTTCAGTTCAGTGCCTTGCAGCCACCACAGGAACTGCTGTGTCCCAGAAAACTGTACACAGAAAGCTTAATGAAAAAGGTCTCTAACATAAAGCCAAGGTTATGTTTTTGACTATCTTCACAACAAAAAAAGGACTGCTTTAATTGCTGCAAACAGCACCAGAACTAACACCAGTGGTCCCCGTGCTTCCTTTACTGATGAGTTCACATTTAGTTTAGTATCTGATTCTAAATGCATTTACATCTGTAGGGAGTCACTTATGTAAAATTTCCTTTGAACATTATGAAACATGAATGTTTCGATAATGCAGCTGTAGTGGTATGGGAAGGAATCATGATCAATAGATGTATGCTTCTACATGTTTCCAATAGCAGATCTGTGACTGGCCAGAGATATTAGGATGAGGTCTTAGAACCTTATGTAAGAATTTCACAAGTACACACGGATGAATTTTTCATTCACATTGGCTAACCTCATTGACAGGTTCCTTGAATGTGAAGATGTTGAGTGAATATCACAACCAGCAAAATAACCCTACCCTAATCTGAACCGAATAGAAAGCTTCACGGACTACCTTGGAAAAGTAGTTAAATGAAGATATACCCTTCCTAGAAAAATAAATGTCCTGAAGACTGTTTTGCAGGAGAACTAGAACTTTATTGTCCGATGTTGCCAGCACGAAAATATATTTTGATAAGTGTGCACAATTCAGGCGAGATCATATTCCATATTTAATTCATAAGCCTTAATTTTTTCTGAGTTGTTGTTTTCTGAATTTTTCTTCTAACATATTATTACCATTTTTATTGTTTTACAGCACAGTTTTATACCATATGCACTACCTTTAAATTCTTTCCTTTGTATTTATGAGTTATGTATCATTCCACACAAACTCACGATATTATAGTTCACAGTTTCTGAGAAATCTCTGATTTCAAGCATGCACAGATAATTTCAGAATGAATGTAATTATTTATATCTGAAAAACCTCTCTATATTTCTATGTTCCTTATATATTACAAGATATGTCAAACACAGATAAATTATACACTTCAAACTTTTTTTCAGTGGTTCTTTACATGAGTACCATTAACTATTAGATATAAAAATATAAATTGACGCTGGAAAATACATAGAAAGAAATTAGAAGGATCTTTACTTTTTCAGGCAGTCTCACAGTTCCAACTAAATCAATTTCTCCTGTCACCTGTAAAATAAACATCTAGTAAAATATACAAAATAATTTATTCTGGCATGCATATACGTAAATAAATTTAGTTATAGCTAATTTATACAAATATTTTTTTTTAATTTCATAATTATTTTGTCAGATTAAATTTTTATGTAAATAACAGTGGAATTCTAATAATTCATATACCATGAGTGAATGATTGTGCTGATTAGAGGATTTGGGATTACAGGTCATATTTTCCTGAGTTTTGTTTCTCATATTTGTCTTAAATTTGTACTATTTGAAAAATTTAGAAAACATAAAACTATTACAGTGCAAGGTTCAGAAATCGTAAAACTATTATACATTTTATATACAAGTATGAAAAAACAAAACAATGTATAAAATGTTAGAAAACAATCTATAATAAAAAAAAGAAAAATATAATAGAATGAAAATGGAGAACATGATAAAGAAAAATTTTTAAAGTAATTCTTTTACACACCAAAGAATTTTATGCAGTAAAGAAAAATGTATATACACCAGTGAAATTAAAGTAATTTTTACACTCTTACATGAGAAATAATAAAATAAATAAATATTAAATACACTGTTTTCAAAAACTCTAACAATAAAGTTTCCTATAAATTGAGTCTCTATACTGCTTCAATTTTAGACACGTATAATTTGTCAATTTTAGACATGTATAATTGTATTGATAATATGAAGGTACTAACAAAACTACTTAAATTTTAGATTCATTAACAGAAAATTTCTTTTGTTTACCCTCTTTTTCTTTACCATATTTTCTATTTTTAATGCAAGAAAAATCTTCATAGATATTACTTTTAGGAGTCTTGTTTTATTTCCTACTGACTACTTGTTGTCCATATGTAAACAAACCAGCTATAAGATGCATTTAAGCTGGAACAATTTTTAAAAAGTTGCGGGCAGATATATTATTTTCATATCACTTAATATCAGATAAATTATTTTCATATCACTATGTCAAAATTCATTTTAAAAGACAGTAGAACACATTCAAAACAAGGAATTTATTTTTATATGAAAAATTTGCAAAGATTCACAATCAGTATTTACTATAAAAACAGAGCACCAATGTACACACAAAATATACTAAATAACTCTGATAAGAAAATGAACATCTTCAATGAAATTTACTTCTTCATTTTGAATGTTTAATATAGTTATTGTATAGCAAAAAAATGCAGAAATTCTTTCCATTTTTGTAATGGTGATGTGGATGGAACTAATATTAAGTATTTCATAATATTAAGTATTTCAGGAAATTTTTTTTTTTCATTTCAAGACTTTCGTTGATTTCTTTGAGTGGTAGAGATGTGTAGAGGTTTTCAGCATAGCAGTTAATATTGTAAATACTAGGCAAGATTATATTTTGTTTTAAAAAAAATTGTTTTATAATTATATATGCACATATGGTCACTTGTTCATCTACTACTTCTTTTAAATTTATATACATATATGTAATAATAAAAAGAAAAGTCTGAAGTAATTAATTTTCTTTATGTATTATTCAGTCTCTTTCCTCAACACATTTCCTTTTCATTTTAGAATTTTTGGATTTAATTAAGGATTTCTGTTTTTATAAAAAAACTAAATGCATTTAGAATGTATAGAAAAAGCTGCTAATTTTATTTCTTTAGCAATATCAAAATTCAGAAGAAATATCATATATATATGTTATAATAAAAAAAAAAAGTCTGAAGTAATGACCAGCAGGAAGTTTAACGTCGTAGAAGTGTTGATCTATAACGAATAGGAAATTGGAGGTGAAGGCAGATTAAATCTTCATTTTTTATTTCCGCTTGTGGTGGCCACAATCAACTTGGCACATGAAATGTGCCTATTCCAAAATAACTCACATTTTAGATTAATTTTCAGTAAGAAAGAAGAAAGCAGCAGACAGAGGTCCAAATAGACCAAAGCGTAAAGAGCAAGTGCGTTACGTTCAGGGTGAAATCCCAATTCAGACTAAGTTAGTTTTGGTTTACAATGCATTTTGATTGGATAGTTATTACTTCTGTAAAATTATTATTGGTTACTTCACTTTTAGTTCCATCCACATCACCAGAATTATGTAAGTGCTATATGGCATGGATCAATCTAGAAATGACGCAGTGCGTAGAGAGGTTATTATTTTTAGAATTGAGAAGAGAAATTTACGTTGTTAATTTAATCTTAGACATATTCCTTATTTTTCTTACATATTCCCCCCCCCGGTCAAAGAAAGAAAGGCGTAGTTTCAGTCCAAACGTTTTTGTAATTTGCAGTCCATATAATTAAATTTCTTCAGAGAAGTCTTTGTAAAGCTTTGAACACAATATATCACAGTTGAAAAACCTTTGCACACATATTACTGATTTTGAATAATCAAAATAAATTTCAAAATTTTCAGAACACATCTAATTTTCATTCTTATAACTTATATTTTAACATCATAAATTTGATAATAGTATTGCTAAAATTATGGTTTTACCAATATTGTCTTTCATTTGCAATTCAAACTGAAAGGCCTCGCAATACTTCTAAACAAACATATCCATCATTAGGGCTAGCCTCTTGAGCTAACCAGTGTGTTTTGCACTGGTGGCTCAGGGTGCCTAGGCAGTTACTTGAAAAAGCATCCGTTCCTTACATAAGGTCACTGGCCTTCGAGAACTGCACTACTACATTCCGTAATAAAAAAAAAGTATAATAATAATATAAAAAAATTACACTCAATCATGAAATGAGAGCCTTCAACATTATCTTACATGAAGAGGGTAAAAGGAACAACTGTACAGAGGTAATAATAGGCCTCTGTTTCGGAACCAGTACTGCCTCAACATACTTTATACTTTACAGCAACCCATAAATTTTTAACATTCATTAACCATAATTTCATATTACTTATCTGTACTAATTTCACTTATTTTTGTATCCATTTCATTTTTAGAATAATTATAAAATTCTTATTCAAAATTTTCAACACAAATTTCAAAATATATTAATGTTAACAACCTTCCAGAAAAATAATTAAATCTTCTTCACTAACCTCATTAAAATAATTAGAAATTTTCTTTACTTACTCACTAAATTATTAGAATTCAAATTTTTAATGCCACTAAATTATTAGAATTCGAATTTTTAATGTCATTTTTTATAAAACAATACTACACTTTTAAGAAACAGCAATATGTACTCAGATTTTCCATATAATAATCGTGATCAGTTATTTCAATATGATATTTTTAGTTGCACTAAATAAAACCTTTAAAAATATTCATATCACAGACTTAGAAATCAAATGATGAATAAACCTTGCAAGAAAAATCCTTCCCATTTTCACTGAACTTTTTCGGCATTTGAAAAAACACCATATTTGAAAAGTGAGACACTTGAAAAGCACAGCGTTAGAAGTATAGAAATGTCGTCCCGCTATGGCCTTGAAACAGAAGAAACGCAGATCACAGCACCCGAACATCAGCGATCGTTGAAACTTTCAACACAAGGCATTAAATCAAATTCCTAATTTTTATTTCGCAGTTCCGTCACTGGAAACGGTTGAGTGTTTCATTGGAGTAAACTTTCGCACATCACTTGAAAAGATTGAAAAGAGCATGTACACATCCATTGGGGTTAGCAGCGGAGATCTATCCTGTCGACTCATTGTAATAATAAAAAGAAAAGTCTGAAGTAATGACCAGCAGCAATTTTAACGTCGTAGAAGTGTTGATCCATAACGAATAGGAAA
>KK119614.1:59997-71247 GCA_000611955.2 Stegodyphus mimosarum | reverse complement strand
AGCAGGAATACTGAAAAAAAGTGCACCAGATTATCAGACTTTTACTGCATCTAAATCAGCAGAATACATTAAGGAGTAATTTTTATTCATGTAATAGAAAGTGGCTCAAATAGTACAGTAGAAGTCCAGAAATCCACAATGCTTGGGACCAGAGGTTGTGTGGATCTTAGGATTTTCCGCATTTCAGGACAGAAAAGATAAATAATAATATTCAGACTAAAAGCGCAAAATAAATAAGGCATATTAGATATATTTAATTACATTATTATAGACATTTTTATAATAATGTACACATACATTATTACGTTAATTTATTATATGTGTTAAATTATTATTCTATATTATATATATATATCTTTATATTATATTATTCATTTACATTAGTGATTACAAGGATATGTAAAAGCATTAAAGACATATGAAAATAAGGGATATTAATAAAGCATTTTTTTTTAACATGTTTCAAACATTTTTCTGATAGAGGTTTGTTTTAAAACTTTAGGGTGCTCCAGAGTAAGTTTTAAAAAAAATATATATATATACAAAGTCATAACCTCTCGTTCTGTGACACAGCTCTGTTGTTCTAAAAATTTTATGTATTTTTCATCATTTCCAAACCCTCATTAAAAGATATTTCCTCACTCCTAGCAAATTCACTATCTGTGTCACTGTCGGAATCGTTTTCTTGCTGTGGCGAGTTCAAAACAGAGCCAATGATTTCATCATCGGTTCCCTGATATGCCAGTGTTGGCTCATCTGAACATATCATCCATTCAATGATATCTTCTTCTTGCAAAGCCTACTCAATTATTCTTTCTTTCAAATATAAAAAGCAATTCTCTTGCTTTAACCCTTGCTGCCCTGACAATAAAACCAGAAAATTCACTATCATCACCCTCAGTTTCAATAAGCAGAGAAGATGGCCATATATTATGCCAAACATTTACTAATGCTATTTGGGAAACAGAATTCCATGATTCAGCTAATAAATAAATGCAGTCTTTGATCATGATTTTTTTTTTATATAATCATTAAGTAAAATAGAATTGTCACTTAAAAGAATTTATAGTGGCATTTAATACTGTGTATTATGCCTTGGTCCAATGGTTAGACAAATGATGTAGTATTCGGGAGCAAAAAAAAAGGGCCATGACATTTATCACATGTTGTTGCATCTGGATGTGAAGAGGATCAGTCTAACAATAGCAAAATCTCACAATTTGACAGTAACCCTCACACTGTTCCAATGCCTTCTAGCCTCTTTAATGAAATGCTCCATGAACCATTCGGTCGTAAGTTGCTTCGTGAACCACAAATTTTTATTATTCCTATAAATCACACATAAGAATTTTACTCCTTTCAGAGCTCTGGGATTGGTGCTCTTATCCTCTACCACTGGTTTACATTTGTAAGTTCCAGCTGCACTGCTGCATACTAAAATAGTAACTCTTTCTTTAGCTTCTTTCACCCCTGATGGTGCACTTTCTTCACTTGTCACAAATGTCTTGGCAAACATCGCCAAAAAAAAACCAGTCTCATGCATATTAAAAACCTGTTCTGGGCTAAGATTTTCTTCTGCCACTAACACAGAAAATTCATCAATAAATTCCTCTGCAGCATCTTTATCTGCTGAAAGTTTTTACACACATGCTTTCAGATAACATATACCTTGTCTCTGCTTAAATCTGTTCAGCCAACCACTGCTGAAATCGCACGGCTTCTCTATTTTTAAATCAGCATATATCTGTTTTCCCTTTTCTCTCAGAAGCAGTCCTGAAATTAATACCCCATTACTCCACTGTCAGAACCACTCATACAAGAGAGCATCAAGGTTTGCCGATTCCCCATCATGAAAAGATTTCTGGTGCTAAAATCACTGTTGCTGTAAAATTTTAACAGCTTTTCTTTATTTTTTCGTATATCATACACAGTCCATGTTGTAATACCATATGATTCTTCTATAAACTGAGCATAGTACTTGCCTCCATCTTTTGCAAAATTTCCACTTTTTGCATTGCCATCAATACAACACGTTTACGTTTTTTCAACACTGCAAGCAGTAAAATCAGGAACGTGTTTCTTATCTGTCATTGTATCCAAAAGCACAGAAATTTAAAATAGTTTTTCATTTATCCACAAAATATCCGAACAAAAAAAAAGGCAGCATTAAACAATTTTGTGAAATAACAAAGCTCAGAAAATACAATGTGAAACGTGAACTTGAAAGAAAAGTCAGTGAATCATCTGCATTTTTTACCTCGATGCAGATTGGAGGGGAAAACACTTTTACCATGATGTCAATAATTTGGTATTTCCATTATGACTCATTATTATTTGGTAATTATGATCTCATTATTTGGTAAATATTTTCTCTTCGGTATTTCATTCTCCATGTTGTGGTTTCCGGAACCTATAAATTGAATGTTTATATTTTGAGAGGCAATGCAGATTTCAGAAGTTGGTGGATTTTAGGTCAGTGGATTTTCAGTATTTGACTGCATTACAAAATGAATGGCATAGTAGTATTTCTAAGTAAATAGCTACAATGGTGATTGTTCTAGTGTTTTCTATGTGATGTACTGACAGTCTTCTTTTCTTTGTCCTGTAATATGATTTACTATGCAAAATCAGATATAAAGAGCTAAATATTATTTTCTGTATGTATATAAAATTTTTGTCAAAATAACTTTAGAAATTCCTTTTAGAAGGCGCAGAGTGGCCCTTATTAAAAAAAAAAAATAGCACTAATACTATTGATTCTCAGTAGAATGCCTCTGAGAGAGATTTTGAAGGAAATGATGAATAACATGTACCATATAAGTCTGTGAATATTTTAAAAATGTATACAAATTGAACGAATTTAACACAAAATTTTCCCGTGAAGTGAGATTTTTTTTTTTTTTGGCACAGAAAGAAAAAAAAAATTTTAATTTTCACTGACAAGGGGCGCTGTATGGGAGCAAATCACATATTTCCATGGAAAACATTCAGGCAAATGTTTAAAATCATAGCCCTCTTACACTATGTGTCAGCCATCACCACAAATTACAGTTTGCAAGCAAGTTACAACACTGTTACTAACAGCATGTAGCATATGTGAATAGATATGCATATGCGAATAGAATTTCATGGCGAATGGTGTCTTTAACTGCACCAAAGAAGATGGGCTATTGTGGTATACTCTGGACTTGACATAACCCAAAGGCAAAAAATCAAGTAGCATTAAATCCAGTGAGTGAGGGGACATTTTGTTTCTATAGTGATGACTAATTAATCACCCTTTCATACAAGTTCTTAGGAGCATCTTCACTTCAGTTGTGATATGAGGAGGTACCCCATCCTCAGTGACGTAGCTAAGGTGGGACAAGGACATCTGTCTCCAGACACAGCATCCAGGGGTGCCGTATTGATGTTATGAAATTTTTTTCAGTCTTGGTACACATAAAGAGGTGCAAGATCTTCAGTTTCCCCTAGGAGCTGAAAACCCTAGCTACGCTTCAACCCTTTTTTCATCAACATCACTGCGTCAAAGACATTATGTCCCACTAAGTATAGTATCACTTTCTCCTGCAGCAATTGCAAACAGCGTTTTCTAGTAACTGAGCAAGTTTTTCAGCCAGCTTTTATAAAGTTCTCTTCAAAGAAAAAAGAGGCCCACAATAATGGATGCAATGAAACCACACCAAACAGTAAAACACAATGAATATAGGGCCTCCTGAGCATAGGCATATGTGTTCTGCTTTGCTCAGATTCTACAGTTGTGGGTGTTGGCTGCTCTATGCAATAAAAAATGAACCTAATCTGCCCACAAGATATTCAGAAGCCATTGTGTATCATCATTGACTTTCAACAAAGCCCAGTTTGCGAATTATTATCACTCAGCTTTGTTATTTGACAAGAGCTGGTGCAATGATTACAACTTGTAGGGATACAATTTTAAAACACCAAGAAGGATGCAGAATACTAATGTCTTTGATATACCCATGTTTCATGCCTCTTCTCATGTGCCACTCTGCACTCGTTGATTGTTCCTTTAGAGTGTTCATCTACAAAGCCACATCAGAAGTACAGAACTCTGATAAACTTGGTGCACAACTGTGCGTGCAATGCACACAAACCTCTCATTTTTTTTAAATGTTGTAACAGCGGAAAATGACCAACGAAAAGTCAGTCCAGTGAAACTGATTAGACCTGAACCTTTTCTACATCCCTTCTGTTCCTGAAACCGTCATAAAACTTCAGTCGGCGATTCTTGGCTGAAGTAAAACAACTTCACCAACAATGCTTTATCCATAAATGTCAGCAACACAATTAAAACGTTATGTACAAGCAAATAGGAGGAAAATCAGAAATAAGGTGTTAATCATAAAGACCTGCAATTTATAAGACTCTGATTTGCATGTTTCTTGTTACTGCATCTCTGCAGCACCCTCTATCGATGATCATTTTAACCATTTTTTCTTTAACAAACAAACAAACAAACAAAAATCTCCTTCACGAGAGTAACTTTTTCACAAACCGCATTCAATCCTACCAATTACTTGAATTTGTATGAATTTTTAAAATATTTACAGACTTAAGGGATACACAGTATAATGATGAAATGCTAAAATTTTGATACTGATGAAACACTAAAATGTACTGAATTGATGAAATACTAAAATGTTAATACTAAAATTTTTTGTACTTTTTGATTATCTGCAACCCCCTCCCAAAAAGTCGTCAATTATTAGCAACTAATTTTTTGCTGAGATGCAAAAGACAACAGGCATTCAGAATGCAAAAAAATAAAAAATTCAAGAAATGCAGATGACATTTTTTTTTTTCCTTTTTTGCTGTTCTTCTTGTGTACACAGTGATCAGTTTTAATTTTAAAAAGCATCAGAGAATTCCACAAACTAAGCACCGTGCACAATTTGGCACACTGCACTCTATCCATCTCCCCATGGACACAGCAATCTGTTTTCACTTCAAAAAGAAATCAGAGAATTGCGCAAATTCAATATCATGCACAAATTTTGATGCATTAAAATTTTATGGTTAAGAAGTACAACTTCATGTAATAGGAAGTTTTGCATTCTCTGTTGTTGAAAGAAATATCAAATTTCTGAGGAAATGCAACACTTTCTTTTTCATCAACCAGCAATTTATAGAGTTTCATTATAACTTCTAATAATAATAATAAAAAAAAGCATGCAAATGTACCAAAAACAAACGTTAATCAGAAAAGTAACCTTTCAAATTTGAAAGCAAAAATTAGCTTTTATCTTATGCACAAGAGCACGCATACCTTGGTTACAACATAAATATCCACACATATTTGGTGGCATCATGGGTTGCCTCCAAATCATGGGTTGGGCCGCATCATTTTGGCAATGCAGTGCATTGTCTCATGGATACTTTTCAGAGGATGTGCAGATAATCAGAAAGAAACAGTTGCCTTTTATTATTATTACTTCTTAAAAAATTCTTTCTGATCATCTCCATTGCAAAATTTGAGAGATATACTACAGAATTTTATTTTCTAAGAACCACAATAATCAGTTTTATTATCAATTACATTTCAGACTGTGGAGTTTTACTTATTTAATTCTAAAGTTCTAACTTAGAACCCCATGAACACTAACAAGCGAATAAATCGCTTAAGTGTGTGAACAAAACACGTAAGACTTCAGAAGGGTTCACAACCCTTTATTTTGCAGAATATTTACAATTAGTTCTAATTTTACATAAAGCCTCCACTCGGGCTTGAACTTAAATAATAACGAATTTAAATTAAACTAAACTATCTTAGCTAAGCTATATCTTAGCTAAACTATCTTAGCTAAGGTATAGCTGAAGCTATCCGAAATCTAAATAGTTTGTCTCTAAGTATTCATTTAATTGAAGCCAAGCAAGGGCCTAAGGTATGGCTGAGTGTAGTAACTAAGAGAGAATGTAGCCAAAGGCAAACACGCACTAGTCAGGGAATCAGACTCTCTCTCTAGAAGTCGGTAAAGTATCGACTTAAATAGTACTCTTTCTCATTTGCATTTACTGCATTTCTGAAATTACATTCAGGCGGAAATTTTAAGCTGAAATTAGAATAAGAGAGGAAAGATACAAAACTTAAAATAACTGTTAATAAACTTAGGATAAACCTTACAAGACAATAAATGAATAAATAACATAAATATAGAAAGAATAGGAAATAATTATAGGGGTTGTCAGACAATAAATGGATTTTGCTCACAGTGATTTTAAAAGCAATTTTTATTTGACATATTTCTTGAGACAATGATGGCACAGATTTGCTAGCCTGTCAATTCCTTTTCTATAGAGCTCTTTGGGCAGGCGTGAAGCCATGGTGAAAATGGGCACATTCTGTTTATCCACACCCCTTGGAAAGTATTCACAAGGCAATATCACCAAAATAGACAAACCATGACACCAGCAAAATGTATTTATGTGGCAACCTAGTTATGCATGGACATGTAGTGGTCATTAATTTTTTTTTTTTTTTTGCATTGATGATAGTCATTAAAGTTAGTTTTTATTCCATTGAGTAGAATTTTTTTCCTTGTAAGGAATCATTATGGGACTACAGAATTTTCTTGCTGATGAAAATGAAAGTGCATTTCTTCAGATAAATGGCACTTTCCCTGATAGTATAGAATGCAAAAACTCACATTTCATGAAGTTGTACTTCATAAACAATCAAATTTTATGAATCAAAATTTATTCAATACTTTGATTTTTTTTAAAGCAAAAACAGACTGCTACATACATGAAAAATACAACAGTGTGCATGCAATGCCCAATGGTGATTACTGTAATTTTCTGATGATTTTTAAAGCTAATGTACACTTGTACATGAGGAAAAAAGTGCCAAGAAAAAGGGTAATTGTTCTATTATGGATTTTTCTTCCTTCTTTTTAATTTTGTTAATTTATTGCTATTTTATATAACTCTTTTTCACTGTGGCACCTTTAGGTAATCAGTCAGTGTGGATATATTCATGATGATCAAGAAAAGTGTCAACAAAATCTTTACAATAAACCTCAAGCGAGTTCAGTAATAAGAGGAATCCATCATACTCATTCAATTTTGAAAGTTGATCTCTGCTTGCAGGTAAAACAGATGAGAATTAACAGATGAATGCTACTTTTAATACAAGTATGTAAGTTTCCATCAATCAACGCACTGTCATTTAAGTGACATACAAGAAACTCAGTTAGTCAAGAGAAAAGTCTCTTCTATGGCACACCTTTCTTTTACTATTACATATAATCTCATTTCATAGACTTCTTAAAATTTTTCATAAAAAAAAAAAAAAAAAAAAAAAAAGATCCTGGTGGTCTGGACGTTTGCATATAAACAAATCATTATTTTAGCTTCCCCTCCCTTCAAAATAGAAATATATTGTATAATTAAAATGCATTAAAAAGAAAAAAGAACGCAAATGTCAAAAGTAATAGAATTATGTTTTCTTAAAAACATAATTTGATTTCTTTATTTTTTTAACTGATAATCTATTATTTTTTAATACAGTTAATTTCTAAAATTTTTAGGCAACTGGCTTTGCTCATTTTAAACGCACTAGTGGTTTTCGAAGAAATTATGCATGCAAGTGGGAAATTTACATTTATGAGAATTTCTTAACTTATAAATGTAATAAATATAAATGTATACAGTATTTTCTTATTACAAGAATATAAATATTTACTTGTAAATTAAAGTTCGTAAGTATGCATAATTACATATTTGAACAATGTTGCATACATAATTGTCATAAATTTAATTGAGAAAAGTAATGTCAAAGCTGATTAAAAAGTAAGGAGCTGAAAACTCGTGTGATTTCAAACTTTATTATAATTCTTAAAGGTTTTAGGTTAGAAGCATAATAATTGGCCATTTTTATATAGATACAGTGTTTACACTGTTAATCAAAATTTCTTGAAATCATAATCGGCATCAGAGAAATTCAGAGAAACAGGAAATTCTACTTTTGTGGAATCTTAGTTGGGAAATCAAGTTACCTTGAAATCTTATTAGCATGTTTCTTTTGTAATATTAATACACATATACACAAAGTTACATTTTTATGATGTATAATTATATGTTTATATAAAATTGTACACAGATGCATTTTATGCAGTTCAGAGCATTTAACATGAAGCATTTGTTAAAACGCAAATAAACTAACTATCGAGCTCTTAAATGGACAAAAACTTAAGAGTTTTTTTTTTTTTTCTATAACTTTGGTTCTAAAGCAAATTTTTATATTCAACTTGTTTTACAAATATTTTGCTTGTAAAAAATCAAATTTTATTATAAAAGCACAAAAAATTTCTATTTTATGGTCTATTAAAAGGTCCTGACCCCTTAGACCTATCTAGCAAACATCTTTAATTTTCTTTCGCACTTTACTAAGCTTTGGAGATTGACATCAAAATAGTGGCATGTTTAAAATTATTAAAGGATATTTTTTGGGGGTGGGGGTTGAAAATTTATTTTATTTGTTTATTTATTTATTTTTTAAATCACAAGCAGGGCCTGATTTCCACATAACAACACATTTTTTTTTTTTTTTGTTGTCACTTTAAATATATATTAGCACGAAATTTCCCATAATGAGAGTGATTGTAGATAGCACATGTTTATATCTTTCAGTAAGGGTTAAATTCATTTTATGTATATGTTCTAAAAAATGTAATAATAAAAATAACAATACATAAAAAGTGCACTGTAAACTGTTCTAAGTTAATATGTTATTAACTACATCTATTTCTACTTACGTTTATTATGGTTTTAGCATGTCAATCTATAATATTTTTTTATTGTCAAAAAAATAATATTAGAGTTTTTAAGTTATCCCAGGTGTAAAGATAAAAATCTATTTAGATTGTTTAATATAAAAAAATAGTTTTAATATAATAAAGTGCACAAAATGTACGAACTTTTTATCAGGCACATAGAAAGGTGTGATCACAAGAGCACCACTTTGTGAACGAGAAGAAAAAATGCCTCCACTTTTAACATCAGCAGCAGCGATTAATTGCCTTGGCCCCAAATATAGTTCTTTAGAGTGATCGAACTTTCCACGAACACGAACTCGCCGATATTCCATTTCAGATAATTTTTCAATTCTGCAATAGTTAAAAAGAAAACTATTATATATATAGAGAGAGAGAGAAATGACATTACATCTATGTTAATTCAGTTTAAAAATTAATGAAACTTGAAAGCTTACTCATCAGGTAAATCAACAGGTTCTTTTTCTCTCTGCTTTTTTACACCTTCAATAAGATTCAATTTCCAAGTACGTCTCTTAACTTGCCACGTGCCAAGACAAAAAGTTGTGACAGGAATTGACTACAAATATAAGTTTTTAAATTTTAATTAAAAAAAAGCACATTTGCTATTATTCTTTGCTATATGAAAGAAAAAGATCATCAGACATTTGATTAATTAGATTAAAAAAAAAAGACCTGATGTGGACACCACATCACTTCCTTATACGATTTATTAAATTATACACATTTTTGCTGCACTTCATTTAATCTTATTTCTTTGAATTTCATTAGAGATATATCTCTCATTCATTTAATTCAGTTCTCACTATGCAACAAAGCAAAAATACATAATGACTAAAACATCTTCATTAAAAATTGTAAAATATACAAAACCTAAAACAGCGAATACAGTTGTAAACAATTTAATAAAAAAACAATTATTTCAATTAAAATTAGAGTTTCTAAGCAAAAACAAGCAATTCTGCCAGCACATAGAAAGACAGATTTTTCGGCGCACTAAATTGAAAGTTTACTTTTGGTGCCACTCGGCAAAAAGGCTCTGAAGTTGGTGCACAAACTGACTTAATTTATAATTCTACTAAGAGATTCAAATGTAAACAAATGACGGCTTCGTTAGGCTTAGTTTCACTTAAACAACTTTTAAATTGTTGATAATTCTACAACTATTGTATGCAGATTAATTAAAGGTAAAGGCATAAAAAACCTTAATCGAAATTTAAGAACAATATAATTCAATCACTTTTAAAGCAAAAAATGCACAATTTACCAACAATATAAGAATAAAAACGCTCAGCTAATTGAGCCAAGTAAAACAGCGAGAATACGTATATATATGTATATATATATGTGTGTGTGTGTATGTATATGTTTGATGCAACCGTTTGCAACGAAAAAGGGAGGTGCACAACTAGATGTTATAGCAATCCCAGATACAAAATTTCAACATTCTTTAGCTACTTTTTCTTGAGTCATTCAAGATACATTTATACATTGTATCTCTTATAACGTTATAAATGCATGAAAAAGGTCACTTCTAAATCCCTTTTAAATCTATTTAACAACCCATTTTCGAAAAATGAGTTCTTTATTCTGTCCAGACATACATATGTCACGCAAAAATATCATTTAGTTGGATTTGAGAGTATTCAAAATGGATATTTTCATTAAAATGTGATACCTGAAATTTTTTGCAATTACAATACTTCTTTTACGTCATACAAAGAAGTAATAGTTACTTTACAGTATTACATGCCTTTATTGTATTCAAACCCCACAAATTTTTATTTCAATAATTTTTTTAAATGAAATTGATAATGAATTGTGTATGAAAATGTATTATTTTTTAACCGAGAAATTTTTTATTGAAAAATTGAGGAAAGAACACTGAATTACTAAATATCATCCTTAATCAATTGAATTTTTTATTGATTTTAAGAATAAATAAATATGTATACATTCTTAAATAAACAAATTAACTAGTATATAAGTATTATTAATGTTATATAACATTGCTAGATTTGTATTCAATGAACATTTTGGAACATTTGTATCTTATTATCCTTTGCTACTATTACAACACACTCTTCAAATAAGAAATCATCAAATTAGGAATAAAAGTATTTCTTTAAAATAGGGAAAAGGGATGTAAATCCTATCAAATAGAGATACAAACATGTAAAAACTCTTAAAACAAAAAGTAATTATCCTTCTTTAGCCTTTCTAGAAATCACTGACTGCACAGAAGAATTTTTTAATGCTGTTCTGATTAAAATTAAAGGACATAAAATTGCAGCTTTAACCTTTGATTTTACATAATATGGTATAAGGAAAGTGCCCTTCATGGACCCCCCCCCCCTGAAAAAAAAGGTCCCTTTTATTGCAGATTTTTTTTTAACACTAAAACATATATATATTACACAATAAGTTATCATTTTTCTGATTTGAAGAGAAGCTT
>KK119614.1:0-59930 GCA_000611955.2 Stegodyphus mimosarum | reverse complement strand
AAGATGGCCCATGGGTCAAATGCAGCGGTTGATTGCTTAATCCAGCCCATTAATTCCTATGCAATGACACTTTATCTCTTTCCTACTCGATTCGTAATAAAAATAAAAATATATTCAAAGCCATAAATTTATAAAATGTTTGATTAATTTGTATACTTTCTTTTATTTATATTCCTTGAAATTTAAAAATACATTTTGTATTTCACTAGGTTGGCCGGTACGCAGGGCTGCCATGACAGCATCTCGGGCATTTTTAAAGTAAAAAATTTGAAATTAAATACATAAAATGCTACTTTAAATTATAATTTTTTTAAAAAACATTTCTACCAGGGAGGAGTTTTCTCCTCTGTAGAATCCTGGAAAACAATAGGGGCACCACAAAAGATTGTCACACAAGTATCACCGCACCTTGCGACAGCTCTAACTATATGATGCCCTAAAGATACCTATTTGTTCCATGGTATTATTTCCTTACCTAGAGAAAGATTTTACAGGAGTATCTGTTCCTAATTTAAATTAGGATAAGCAAAAATTTACTCATCTATATTTAATTTGTATTTTTTGAAACATTTCTGAAACCAAGAAACAGTGAAAGAGTTATAAAAATTAAAGGAAGTGACTTTAAATGGCATAACATTTAAAAAACAGATTATACTAAAATCACAAAAAATGAGCTTAAATAAGTCATAAACTATAGGTAAAAATTTAATTGTTTCTTACTAATAGAAAAAATCCTCCAGGGCCAATATTTTTAATAACATGTGATTTAGAAGAAGTATTCCTTGAGGATATGCTGAGAATGCTTTTTAGCCTTAAACTCATATATCTGTACGCCATGTAGCTATAATTAATAAAATAGACATCATATATACACATGAAAATAAAATTTATTACATACAACTACATAAATCAAAATCTATTACCTTCTGTATGTTGGAATGATATGGAAAAATTTACCAAATAAAATAATAAATTTAAATAAATGAAAAAGTATATTATGCAGTACAATAATTGATTCCTTAATATGGTAAATAAAAATTATAAAATGTCTCATGATACAAAATAATGCTAATCAAATATAAGAAAGCATATAAAATATTCTAATTCATAAATTTTTATCTAAATGATTTTATGTTTATATTTCTCACTTAATTATGGAAGACAAAACAGTAAAAGTTTTAATTTGAACAATTTGCAGAAAGCTTGCATGGCTAACAGTTTAAAGCCATATAAATAATTAGTCTAACATGTATGTTTCTTTTAAGATGTAATTTCATAACTTGCAACTTCAATACTTCAGCAGCATGAAATATTTCTGTAACAATTACAATTTCAATTCGCTTCTAAAAAAAATTCCCCTTCAGAAAATTTGTCACAGTTAAACTGACCGATATTCATCATATTGTTCAATTTCTTACAGGGTGAACTGAATAATTCTTACACATTTATAGTATATATTTCATTGAAGCTTAGTCTATGTACAATGTCAAACATTTTATCAATAATGATTAACTGGCCATTTGTTCTTTCTCTTATTCATGCTATTGTAATTTTAGTAACTTAAGGAACTAAATGTTATAATCTTAATCGACGCCTTATACTACCACTAGAGCATTTTCCTCTACGTGCTTTAGTGGTAAAAAATATATTTATATCTGCCAGATTGATCTTGATTTCTTCTAGAAAGTAGACAACAGATCCATTTACAGTGGATCTCCAGTGGAGTGGAGCACCTGTGTATGTTGTTAAAACTGGCTTTATCAATTTGTATTGCCTTTAGGGACATAAACAGGCCTTAGTGGAACATCTAAGGTCAGTCAGAGCTTTACCTAAAATAAAAATCCAAACTACTCATTCTTAGGATTCTGGCACATGCTCCAGATCCTGCAAGACATAAAGCAGTCATTATATATAACCACCTTAGCAAGATTTTTGTTAATCCATTTAGATTTTCAAATGTTTGTTTAACCCAGTTTTCTCTTTGAAACCGACTAGAAGATCCATTGACTTCACAACAGATCAATATTTACTATAGTCTTTTTGAATAGAAATAATAAACAAAATATATGTTACTTCACATTCATCTCAGAACTAGCTACAACTATTTGCAAAAACACTTCATTGACAGATTTGGCAGACTCATCAATACGGTCTGACTGACATGGCTAGCTCACTATGTGATCTGACTGGCATGGCTAGAGATCATCTCTCCAGGTGGCCTGATCTAAATGATGATGCAAACAGTAATTCTGCATATATTAACTTTTTAATTGTTTCAAGATTTTACAATACTGCCTGACAGAGATTAATGGCTGAAAAGGTCTGGCAGCGGATTTAAAAAAAATATTATGCAATGGGAAAAATATATTTCAATCTTAAGAAACCTGAAAGAAAAGTATATGATATGAAAAGGAAAAATACTGTGATGAAGCTTAGCTGCCATAAGATTGGCACAGGGACAAACACCCTTCTTCCTCTTCATTTAACTCATGAATTGCATTTAATGAACTATGTTAATTCAATAAAAGAAATAAATGAAATTATATTAAGGATGGCCACACCAAACACATAATATTGTTGTGAAATGCCCAGCTGCAATAAGATAGCTTTCAATGGAAATAACACATTAACTAGAAGAGAAAACGTGTTTTTATTTTCACACGTAACAAAAGGGTTAATTTACAGTAAAAATAACGAAAATCAACAAAAAAATATTAAAATTAAAAATTTCACTAGTATTTGAAATAAACATAGGCAGATCTTTACCTAAAAAAATTAAGGATACACCAATGAAATTTTTGTGATATATCACATACAAAGACAGTGTCAATATTTGGTTGCATGTCCTTTGGTTTTTATAATGTCCTCCAAACGTCTTGGTACTGATTCGACCGATTTTTGGTGGTACCTGGAGATATTTTATGCTATTCTTCTTGTAACACTTGCTTTAAATGGGCTTTGTTCCTGATTTGGTGTTTTTGGACCGCTGTTTCGAGTGTGGCCCACAAATTTTCTATGACATTGATGTCAGGGGACTGTGGTCATGTTTTCAGTTGCTGTTTACAATGAAAAAGACACCACATTTTGAAATTATGTGCCGTGTGTTTGTTGTCGTTGTCGTGCTGGAATATAAAATTTCCATCTAAACCCAATTTTTTTGCACTTTCTTTAAGATTGTTGTGGAGTATATCTATATAAAACTTATGATCCATTATATCATCTATAAAAACTGAATTTCCAACCCCATTTGAAGCCATACAACCCCGAACCATGACAGAGCCTCCACCATGTTTAACTGTAGGACGTAAATTTTTTGGATCCAATGCAGTGTTCGGCTTTCTCCAAACGGTGCGACGACCATCACTTCCAAAAATGTTGAATTTACTTTCATCACTAAATATAACTTTCTTCCAAAAGTTATCCGTCTTCAATTGATGAGTTTTTGCAAACTCCAAACGCTTTTTCTGATTTTGTAAGCTTATAAATGGTTTCTTTCTAGCTACTCGACTGCTATATCCAGCATGTCTAATCACATTTCTCACAGTTTCAGCACTTACACTTCTGCACGTTATTCGAGAAGTTTCTGCAGCTAGTTTGACTGCACTTACTTTAGGATCAATCTTAATATCTTTCAAAATTTTCCTTGTGGCTACATCACTCAGAATACTTTTCCTTCCTCTTCCACTTTTATTTTCAATTAATCCATCGCTTTTAAATCTTCCAGTGACTTTCTGCACACGCAAGTGGCTTCTACCGACAATTTCAGTTATTTCCCGATAAGATTTTCCTTTCTTAAATAACCTTAATATAAATTTTCTTACATCAATAGTGGTCTCTCTCCGAGGATCCATTTTCCATTTAAAATTGCTACTTTAAATTCACATAACCAACTTCAAAAGACAAAAATAACAGTCGAAAAAGTTTAAGATAAAATTGCCCAAACTTAGATTATGATAGTAGCAAGCAGAAAAAAAATCTAGTGTTAGTTAAACAAAAATTTCATTGGTGTATCCTCAATTTTTTGAGGTAAAAATCTCCTAATGTTTATTTGAAATGCCTCTGAAAATTTTTATTTTAGAATTTTGTCATTGATTTTTCTTTATTTTTACTGTTAATTAAACCTTGTGTTATGTCTAAGAATAAAAGTACGTTTGCACTTCTAGTTAATGTGTTATTTCGATTAAAAGTTGGATTTATCAAGTAAAAGTAAGATGTATCCTCAATTGTTTGTGCTACTGTACCATAGACGGAGCGAGAAAATTCTAAAACGAATTCTTACTGGTTTTCTCCAGAATTTTCTCGAGGGCAGGTCAAAAGCTATATAAACCCTGCCTGTACATGGAGTAGCAGTTTATCATGAGTGTATCTTGAGAATATCTAGAGTATGCTGGGTCAGAGTGTCTCGAGTTCAGAAACCAGCTCGAGATTGGTCTACCGAGTTGGAAGCTGTCCAAATCCACGAACCCGTAGAATGAAACAATATAAACAGCACAATAAATGTAATAGTAAAAATTATTTAATAAGTACTAAAATTCATAATGAGTGAAAAACAACATTTATATATTTATAATACAAAGTTATTTAGAAAAGCTGTATACTACAAATATACCAATACCATGAATTTGATCTAACTCCAATAAAATTATACAACCTCTATGAGTATAAAAGTTGCATTAAAAAAGATTATTCTGTACATAAATTATTGGCTTACTTTAAAGAAAAAAATTGCAGATTAGTAATCTTAATGCATTTTCAAAAATTTAGAAAACTTTTTAACATAAAAGGCCTACTGAATTTAACCAAAATGGTTACAGAAACAGTAAAGCAAATCCCAGTATTCCTAAATACTTTCAAATCATTCTAAAAATACAGAGCAGCCTGGCATTGGCACAGATAATCTTGTATTTCCAATAATGTCTGCAGCTGCATTGTGAGTAGAAAGAAAAGTCAAAAAAGTCCTTTCAAAGAAGCACTGAAGAATTATCTAAAAAGTTATTATGAGTTTTTAGAAGAAAAATTAAAGTTTTCCAAATAATGTGAAATAGCCACCTTTTTCCTATCACAAATATGTCTACCAATAAAAAATGTGACAATTTCTCCAAACACTCATAAAAATTCCACAAGATACTGATATCTCAGTTAAAAAAAAGTCTTTATGGGTGAAATCTGAGGCCTCATCCTATTGAAACGTTTAAATTTTGAAATTAAAGTCTAATTAATGCTTGAAATTAACAATACAGTTATTGGTGCTTACATACTATTGCAACCACCATTGTAGAAATTACCAAAGTTTCAGAATACATCAAACTCTGGCAATCAAGCACATAATTATGTGCATGACAAATATTCAGTTTCTTAATGTTGCCATTCCATATGTGTTCTGTTTTATTCCAATGGTTTTTATGGAAAATTTAGGATTATTTTTTTGTCTTAAACTTGATTTTAAAGTTTATGCTTGTGAGATTTTCTTATGATAGACGAAACAAAAGTGAAACTTCTACAGGAATACAGTATTTTGCCGCAAAATCACTAAAGAAACAATGCAATTTGAGAATGGATTCAAAATCCATTCTCAAAGCCATCACTACAAAATTTCCACCACAACAAACACAAAAACCTGTCCATAACTAAGCTTACTGATTGTTTTTGGAATATATACATAGCTGAAACATAAAATACATATGCATGAAATATACACTTTTTTACAATAAAAGTAACTGTTCTCGTCTTCTATAAAATTCACCAAACTATGCCAAAGTGGTTGCAATAATGCGTAGTACCCAATTGTAATAATTGGCATAATCATACAATTGTAATGTAGGCTAATTTTCTGCTATTGTAATTAGCCTGGAGAAAGCAAAGTTACTAAAGACTTCATGACGTAAAAATTTTATTTTCTTTAACCTAATTAGGCATTGCTTGTTTTTGTTTATCCAAACTGCATGTAAAGAATTTTTCTTATTTTTTCATTAGAAAGTCGACTTTCCAACTGAAAGTTTTCTTACTGAAATATCTGTGTTAAGTTGAATGAATGTCCATGCGTTTTATAAAAAATAGGCAGAAAAAACTTTTTTCTTAAATTCTAATATTATGAAGACTTTCGGTCCATGAGTTAGTAAAAACAGTTTTTTTTTTTTTTTAAGACAACTTTCACAGGAAAAATTGGACAACACAAATCTACAAAACTTGAGTAGTTAAAAATAAGCAGTACTGACTTGCTGTCAGTTACGGCGATAAATTATTAACCTCCATGACTTTTGCAACTATAATTCCTGAATCATGGAATAGATTACTAAGCAAAGAGTTAAAAGAAGTTTGATTAATAATTTCGGCTCTAGTGTAGAACTGGGTGCTCTTTCGATTGGTGAAAATTTTTATTCAGTTTTGGCGATGAAATCTCATTTCTGGTTACCATGAGAGTTTTAACATGGTTTTAGCTTCTTGATTTATTAAAGTGAAAATAAATCGATGTGCAAATGGACAAAGTCAAGGCAAAGTGCAATGACTAGTTTGTGGAATTCTCCGATGTTTTTTTAAGTGAAAATAGGTCGATGTGTACACGGACACGGAGTTTGTGAAATTCTTCGACTTTTTGTTTTGGTTTTGTGTAGAGGCCATCTTGAAATTGTGTCTTATTGGCCCCAAAACAAAATCGCCAAAAAACACGGAGCATCAAATTGTAAACTTTTACCATAATTTCTAATGTACACTTCCAACACCATATATGCTACTTTTTTGGGGGGAGGAAGGGCAGAAACTTTAGGACGTTATATATGTATACATAATATTATAACTACTCCGAAATTTTGATTTTTTATGAGGATAAAACACTCTCTTTCCCAGTTTCATAATTTATTCTATGAGCAAATTTAATGATAAATGAAATCAGATAATAAAATTATACACTTCGATTATAAATTTTGCCGATAATTCATTAAAAGACTACTACACGCAATGTAGCGCATATATTTACATAAAAAAACTTACAATTTAATAAATGTACCCAAATTACCTCTATATTCAAATTATTATTTCGAAAATCTAATCTGAAGTGACCTTTCTCAAATGTACTTTTTTTTTTCCGTTAGGAAGCAATTTTGAAACAAATCGCTGTTTTCTAGTTTTATTAGATGCAAAATGCAAAAAATTAAATTTTATTTTTAGGTGAAACATATAAATATAAAAATTTAATCTTAATTATAACATGCAAAATCTTTCTCAGGGGAAAATGCAGAATCACCCACTGCTTGGCGCGATTTCAAGACTTGCACAAACTCAGTATCCATGTACACATCGACCTATTTTCACTTAAAAAAAACATCCCACAATTGCACAAACTCGGCATTACGCACTCCCTTGACTTTGTTCTTGTACACATCGATACATTTTCACTTAAAAAGTCAAAAGAAATTGACAAAAATTCAATTCTTCTTACTCTTGTAATAAGCACCAAACCCAAACAATACGGGTCAAAGAAGTGAGCGATTCTGCAGATTAGTGCCATCTTTTAACACGTTCGTTAAACTACGAAGATTTCTCAGTATTATATTAACAATTAATTTGTATTGCATAATTTCTTTCCTGGTGGCTATTTAATATAATTGTATGTATTTGGCACTAGCAGCTCTTTAATTTTTAAACAATACTGCATTTTTCGTTACATTCTGCGTACTTAAACTAACACATTATTAAACTTGTTTACACAACAGAAAATTTCTCTCTCTCTCGCTCTGGAAAGCGATTTCTAGTTTACGTGAAAGCCACACAAACATTCCGCCCTTAAATGGCCCTCACAGAATCGCATACACAGAAATTGAGAAAGCTGAGTCCCTAGCGGATCACTACGCTTCTCAATTTACACTAAACAACATATCTGACTCACACGCAGAGTACACAGTTACACAAACACTTACACAATACTTTATAAATACAAACGCTAACAACACAATTCTAGTCAACCCTTCGGACGTATTTAGCTATATCCAAAATATGGAAAGAAAGAAAAGCCCAGGAATCGATAAAATCAGCGTGAAAATGATCCAAAAAATGGGACTTCTAATGTTCTGCAGACTGATAAAAATCATCCAAAGCATAATCACACTACGATACTTCCCAAAGAAATGGAAGATAGCTGTAATATCTCCCATACCAAAACCTGGAAAAGATGGAACCCATGTTTCAGGATACAGGCCAATCAGTCTTCTACCCATCCTAAGCAAAATAACAGAAAAAGTTATCCTGGATAACATCAATAACTTCATCACCGAAAGAAAACTACTCATCCCAGCACAATATGGTTTTAGGAAAAACCACTCAACTACCCTACAACTTTACAGAGTAATAGAAATGATATCACAAGGCCTGCAAACGGGTATTCAAACACCTGCAATATTTCTGGATATAGCTAAAGCGTTTGACCGTGTATGGCTAGATGGCTTACTTTACAAACTAATCACTCTGGGTTTCCCAGAACATATCATTACAATCATAAAATCCTATCTAGCAGATAGAACATTTGTCGTTCGCATCAACCAAACATACTCTACACATAGAAAAATCGAAGCAGGCACACCACAAGGTTGTCTGCCCTCACCTACACTTTTTAACATTTATGCGAACGATATACCTCACACACACAACACTACTGTTGCAATGTACGCTGACGATACAGCGATTCTTACACAAAGTGCTTCACTTAGCTCAGCATTACAACAACTACAAGAACACATCCATGCAATAGAATCCTGGCTAACCAAGTGGAAAATAGCACTCAATGTTGAAAAAACTGAAGCAATCGTTTTCTCAAAGAAAATTTATATTTATGGATGTCTTACAATCTTCGACAAAAGAATCCCCTGGGTCAAGCATACAAAATACCTAGGTGTTACGTTGGATAGGAGATTAACATTTGTACCCCACATAAACTATGTAATTAAAAAGTTTCGAGTCAGTAAACAAACACTTGCCCCATTAATTGCTCGAAACAGTTGTTTAGACATAGATCATAAGTTGCTCATTTATACGACCGCTTTGCGTCCCATTCTTACATATGCATGCCCTGTATGGGGTTATTTAAGTAAAACAACTTTAAGACGACTCCAATCAGTCGAAAATATTACCCTCAGAACAATGACTGGTGCCAGATGGTACATTAGAAATACTGCAATTTACAAAGAATTGAATATAAAATGCCTAATGGACATGATTAAAATAATTGCAGAAAAATTTTATGCAAACTTACATACAAGTCAAAACCCATCAATTCCATCTCTACAATATGATATCAACGCACCATATAATAGAAAACGGCCCAAAGCCATTCTCAGGAATGTGCCGTAAGCCAAATGTTTGAATTCCTGCTATAATATCTAATTAATCACATTACTTAAGCTTCAAATACTTTAAATCATCTCACATTAAATGCTAATATGTGGCGCCATCTATTAACGAGTTAATAAACCATGCCTACACGTGAACTAACACCCTCAGTCCAATCAGCAACTCTAGATCCTACCAGAACCAATCAGAGAACAGAACGCCTCAAGACCATAAGAACATACCGCGGCTGCAATCATCTTCGACCACACTTCAAGACTCGACGCTGCCTGTGTCTGACGTTTCTCTTATCGCCGAAACGGTGTCTCTAGCACCCACAATGCCTTGACCCTGATATATGAACACTTTGAAATATGATATTTGCATGAACACTTAGAAATATGAGCATGCGGACATGGAACAACTGAAGAAATGACGAAAGTATTTTTCTTGCGGGTGACTGGAATTCTGTGTTAATTTTTATTGCAATGTTTTACCAAACAGTTAAATCGAGCTTGCAATCAAGCAGAAATTGCTAATGTGAATAGCTGGATAATTTTGCCGAGATTTGGAGATTTTATTGTTCACTGTTCTGGCTTCAAAAATACTATTACGTATGAAAAAGAATTGATAAAGAGCTCCGCATCAATTTTAAATAAAAGATCAACATTTTCATTATAATGATATTAATTGTTATAAAACATACTTTCATCCGATTCAAGCTCTTGCATTCTTTTGCTGCGGCTTGTGCTGCCATCTAGGAGTATTTTCAAGAAATAATTATGCAGTTACTTTCTTTTTCCACGGTGTTTGTTTGAATTATGTTTAAAAATTTGAGTAATTATTTAAAAAAAAAAGTGTTTCTGAAAATGAAGACCCATTATCATAAAATGCTGATTTATTAATACTTTTATGTTCAACCTTTTTCTTTTTTTTGTACTTGAATGATTGATTGAATGGATTGAATCAGGTGAAAACTGATTGTGCATGCCATACTTCAAGGAATAAATGAAGCAAAAAACTAAGGAAAAGAGTTAAGGAATAAATGAAGTATTTTACTGCAGCAAGGTAAACTAGAAGGAAATGTAAGCAAATATCACAGGTTATTGGTTATTACGATTCAAATGCTGATGAATTTGAAGAGCTGTATCTTTAACTAAGGCCAGAATTTATTTAATACAGTGAAATACACGAAAACGCTTAAGACGAAATATAGGTTAACACGAAATAATACAACGGTCCCGATAAACTACTACGTATTTTCATGCATTTTTTTTTTTTTTTTTGACACGAAACGAAAATCGTTTAACAAGAAAAGATTTCCCTTCGGAAAATACGAAAACACCAGCCGCGCAGGTGAGATTTAAGAGGGCTGTGAAATAAAAGGTGGTTTCACATGTTTCGTAGAAAAGAGGCTAACTTGGCTTTGAAATGCTCTCGGAATAGCCAATTCCTGTGAGACGAGCCAATTTTGTTTATCAAAGCTACACCCTCCACCCCTACAAACGCCACACAAAAATATCTCATTTGTCAACAGTTGGCTTTGGAATTCGGTGACGAGTATATCGGAGTGTGTGTAAAAATCAGTGAGTTTAGTTCGCGTCAAAAGAAATGGAGAAGGAGGATATTGAAACTGAGCCGACACGTAATGAAATATTTGAGATAGTTTCTGTGTCATTGGACTGTACTACTGTATCATTGGAAGAATTCGTTGCAGTAGATGAGGATATTATGTGTGCAGCCCCAGTTATGGCAGTCAAAGACGTTTTGCTGTTTGTTCAACGCTCAAAAAATATCATTGATGCAGATTCCGACGACGAAAATGAAACGAATAATGCAGACCCTGTTCCCACCTAATCCGAAATGAAAAGTATGCCCTGTTATTTAGACTCACATTCCAATCGTGAAATGAATAACAAAATGGACGACATCGAACAATTTGTTGACAATTTGATGTTAAAAAAGACAATGCAAAGAAAAATATCAGATTATTTTCCAAAAACTCCATAAATATTTTGTTTTTCAAAAAACTCGAAAATTTGTATTAAATTAAGTTCTTGTGGATGGTTTTGTTTCACTGATTTTTATTAAATACATGCATACATATATATATATATATATGTAAGTAAAATGTACTCAAACTTAATTTTGTTGAATATATGATATACAGTAAAAATCGTTTAACACGAAACTGAGGGCGCTGAAAACATCCACAAGAACTTAATGAAATTTAATACAAAATTTTCAAGTTTTTCGAAAAGCAAAACATTTATTGAGTTTTGGGAAAATGATCTGATATTTTTCTTCGCATTGTCTTTTTAGCATCAAATTGTTCAATCTCGTCCATTTTGTTGTTCATTTCATCACTGGAATGTGCGTCTACATAAGTGCACATGCTTTTCATGTAGACAGATAGATAAATATGCATGATACTGTTATTCCCGTACCTAATACGAATTGTTTATTATCATTGTAGTACAGATAATAAATAATTTAGTTAATTAAAAGACCTTGCAGTCTGAAAAGTTGAAATTACATTTAACACCTAAGAAATGATTTTATCATTCAAAACAACAAAATAAAATAACGCATACAAACTGATAAAATTAAATCTTTGCTGCTAAAACAGTTAAAGTTAAAAATCAATCCAAGAAAGAATTTTAATTTTTAGAGCCCCTACAATTGTTTCTGAATTTCTGTTTTGAACGTAAAAGGGCATAATTACGAGTATATAATAAATGCGTTACTGTTTGAAAAACAAGAAAATTTAAAAGTACATGAGCATTTTCATCTTTAATATGGGCATAGAAATTAGAGTTTATTTTATTTGTCTAGTATGAGTAATACTTACTACAAAATTTTATTAAAAAGTACAAATAAAATTATTTTTAAACGATTTTCTTCGATGTGCTTTAGCATCATATATGGAAGATAAATGAATATATTTTTTCAATTAGTCATAATTTCTGATCATTTTTTGTGACGGATAATCCAACAATCCAACGAAATGTTAATAAGAATATGATTTCCCATCACTGTTGTGAACTGTATTGTGATCCAAAATATGAATCAGTTATACAATTAACAGAACTCTGCCAAGATATTTTTTCACCTGAGGCAAAAAGGTAAATGCGCGCCCATATATATATCAAAATAGCTATATTTGTATTAAACAAACGTAACTGTATTAAATGAAAATATCATAATTCTTAAAATATTTTTAATCGTAGCTTCATAAAGTCAGAAAAATAATGTAGCCAATTATTTATTAAATTCAAATGAAAATGTTAAGCAAATCCTTTTTTGATAAATAAGAAATAACACTGAAATGCACGTTGTATTAATTCCAGGTTTTCTTGCAATTCTTCCTATTGTTTTATTAATTTAAGTTTGCCGAAGCTTATTTCCCCAAACAATAACCGACAGATTAAAAAAAAATAATTAAAGCAATTTTCGAATTCGCATCGCCAATTTGGCGCCCTTCTATTGATTCACCTGAGGCAAGTACCTCACTTGCCTCATCATTGTCCCGGCTCTGACAATAAAACAAAATTCTTCTTATTCCTACACTATTGTATTCCCCCCCTCACGTGGAATTTGGGAATATTTATTGCCTGTTATCCCCGCTTCCTATCACGCATCAGTACGATACTCTACTTAATCCTAATGTCTTCTGATTTTGCTGGCTTCGTGTGGTGTAAAAATAGAAAGTATTGCCACTTGAGGAAAATATTTGTTGGAAACTTATTGCGCAAGCGATCTAATAAAATAACTGCCCAACTAAGTTTTGAACAATTAAAGCTTTTTATTAAATAAGCGCGCAAGTGTCCGTATATCGTTGATTTACGATGAAAAAAATCATAGCAAATTGTTTGCCTACCAGTTGGCTTTGTCATTTTGAACAACTCATTTTCCATATGAAGTTTATTTATATTTCGGAACTTTAATGTATGAGTACTCATTTTTAAATTGGGCTTACTGTAACAGTTTAGCTTGTGTTAAACTAAAATATCATGCCAAGGCCAGACTGCAGTCTCCTTTCAGTTTTATGATTTTTAAAATATATTTCAACTTTTTTAAATTTGCACTTCGAAGTGTTTAACTGTAATCTGACATTTTTAGATTCAGAAAAATGCAGAAAAAAGTATTTATTTATTTATTATTTTAGAAAAAAGTATTAAGAAGTACTGTATTATTACGGTGCGTATGAATTTAAGGTTTATTGTATTTAATAAACGCATATCAGTTTAAATATTTATTAATACATAAGTTATTGTCACATTTAATAAATTTAGTTTATAGAGTATTGTTATTTATTTCGCTTCACATACGGGATGCCTAAATTTACATTTTGAACCCTTTGATCGTCACACGATTGCAAAAGGCCTTAACCTCTCTGGGAGGTTTTTGTTACATTTTGCATCTGCCAATCTGAAATCGAGTTTTACTCTAAGAATGGAATTAACCTCTTCAAAGATTAAAGGACAAAATTTCCCACCGCATTAAACATTCCATAAAACTGGAAAAAAATGTTCTTCTGTATTACAGTATAAGTAATAAAAATTCAAAATAAATAAATAAAAGACGATATTCCATTTTACTGAAATCTTACACATTAAAACTGTTGATTAAAAAGTTTCCTTACATAATTTGTTTTTTTACAGGTATTGGAATGGATGACACTTTCGTTTTACTGGCTGCCTGGAGAAGAACTGACGACAGACTGAGTGTTCCTGAAAGAATGGCCCACACGTATGCAGACGCTGGCGTGTCTATTACCATCACATCACTCACAAATTTTATATCCTTCTGGATCGGGGTAATCACACCGTTCCCCTGTGTTCGAATTTTCTGTATATATACTGCCATGGCTGTACTGTTCACCTACATCTACCATGTGACATTTTTTGGAGGATGCATGGCTCTCAGTGGATACGCCGAGGAGAGGAACTTGCACTCGTTTATTTGTGTTCCAACTATGCCTAAATCATTGGCCCGTAAGTAGAAAAGTCTGTTTCCCTTTGATAATATCATTAATGCTGTCTTTGGTTACGTATTTATAAATTTCAAATAATTTTGTACAGCACGTGATTGCTTTATTAACATTAGCTTCATTCAGTGATCAGTGGAAGCAGAAAACTCTCTCTCTCTCTGTTAATTTTTCAATTCTTCTAATGCTAATTATTAGTGTACTACAATACTAAATGATTCCAATCAAAATGTTGTGTACGTAAGTCTAATATATGCATGTAATATTTCAGCAGGTAGGCACAAGAAGGACAAAGCTTGGCGACATAACTACATCAGAGTCCGGGCGTTGTTGTGGCTGAGTAGAAGGCTGCAAAATGACGACAAAAAAGGATTTAGCTTTTTAGTTTCCACATCTTTATTCAATTCTCACCACAAATCATTTTTCCTTTAGATGAAATTTTCCAAATTACATATTCAGTAGTAATTTAAACTAAGTAAGATTAAATTTAGACTTTCTACGTCATAACTGTTCTAACAAAAGGAAGAAAGATGGGATGAGCAGAAGCAGGGTCTGTAGCAGCGGTAGAAGAAAGTAGTCTGACGAAAAATAACGCGTACTCAGTATTTATTCTAGCGGTTATATAATATGCTAGAATGTTCTTGAAAGTACTGGTCTAGGGGGAAGATCCTGAAAATGCGGAAAGTTAATTATAGGTTGCCTGTTCGCGCAGAGCAAAGCCGTCGTATTTTTTATATTTTACATGCATATACATATATATAATACTATGTGTGCTTTTTCAGCGATTATGCAGGATTGTCGTATAAGCAGCATGTAGAATTTTTCACTTCAGTGCAAAATATTCAAATTCATGCTTAACAAAATATACGTTTTCGCAAACAGTTATAATGTATTGCCGAGACAACTTGTACTTAATCAGCAGATAAGCATATTTTATTTTAATTACTTTATTGTGAGACTAAATGTATATACACTGAAGAGCAAAACTTCGTAACCACCTACTCAATAACGCGTTGGGCGACCTTTGGCTTGCAAAACAGCTGCAACTCGCTTCGGCATGGATGCCACGAATTCTTGACTGGAGACAGGTTGTACCAAATGTCTAAGCAACGATCACGGAAAGGCGAGATATTCTGGCATTCTGGTGTTTGAGCTCTGAAGCTGCCACTCCATGACACCCCAAATGTGCTCTATCAGGTTAAGATCGTCGAGTTAAGTGGCCAGGACATTAAATTCGGAATTCATCCTTATGCTCCTCAAACACAATTTGAGTCTTGTAACATGGGGCGTTGTCCTGCTGGAAGATTCCATCTTCAGTTCGGAAGACAGACACCATGTATGAGAGTTCAACTGATCTGCAGTTACATTCAGATAGTCCGCAACTTTCGTAGTCTGTTCTACCACAACTACTAAGGATCTAAGAGCATCCCATGAGAATGTCCCACAAATCGTAATGCCATCATCCTATATAGGACCTGCTATACAGTGGGAGCAACTGTTCGCCTGGAAGAGGGCGTACCTTAACGCTATAATTGGCACGATGAAGAAGAATTCATCCGACCAGCCAATTGTCTTCCACTTATCCGTCATCCACTGTCGATGTTCCCGAGGCCCACTACTGACGTAGTTGACAATGAAGCTTGGTCAACAAAGGCAGAGGCGTGGGATGGCTGCTGCGCAGCCCCATATCCGACAATGTCCGCTGAATTGTGTGTTCCGAAATACTTGCACTTGGACTTGCACTGTATTTGGCTGTCATCTGAGCCACTGTCTGGCGCCAAATTTGCTGTACCAAGCGGGACAGTCTCCATCGTCCTTTTTCGTTGATGACGCGTGTACGTCCAACACCTTTGCGCCTACTAATGGTTTCACCATTATTTATCAACTTTGCATAAATACTACCAACGGCAGATCATGAACAACCTACCCGTCGTGCAGTTTCAGAGGTGCTCGTTCCGCATCTTCGGTCCATTACAATCTCCCTTATATCAAATTCGCTGAGAACATCAGCCTTTCCCATCACTCGCAAAACTAAGTGCAAGACGTTTCCTTATATTCTGCAGTAGTAGTTAAATACTATTGTAGAGTCATTAGGTATTTTTGTAAGCAGAAGAATAAAGAAATGAGCAACGTCTTCGCTGGGAATCAAACCACGGACCTCTCGGTTACGCGTCGAGCGTGCTGACCACTACACCACGAAGGTATGCGAAGAAGACGAGAAAAATACCTTATACTATGTTCACTAAATCATGTGACTCCACGTCATCCAGACAAGTTCATTGAAAAATGTGGTGATGGTCATAATGTTTTGGCTCGTCAATTTATGTTTTCTGTGTATCTATAAAAAACTTTTAAGATCAACATTTCCCTTCCCCACATTATATTACATTTCTTATGTTCTTAATCAAATTTATTACAGACGGTCCTATAGAGTTTATAGGCCATTCAGCATTTTGAAGAAATGTCAGACAGTGTTCTCTGTTTCTGCAAGTTCTGTGTTCTTAGCTGCAAAATCATTCAAGTTACATGAATGTTTATAGTTTCTTCTTTAATTTTCTTCACCAGTGTACTATATAGGTTAGCTTTCTTATTTCTTCCGAAACTCTTCGTAGTTTCTTGTGGAGATCTGTATTCCGGCGAACCTCGATTAATAAACACTGTTCTAGTCGATTAAGGAACGCTATTTAGAGGGTGACGCAAAATAGGACAGTCTATAAGCTGTTGTAATTTTACATGTCTGGCTATGAAACAATTAATGGGGCTAATACATTTAGTCACATTCTGCTTTTGCTTTCTTCTTTATTGCATATACGAAGTAATATTTCATTACATATACGAAACGCTTTCTTCATATTGCATAACGAAATTGCATATACGAAACGCTTGCTTCATGTTCATACGAAACGCTTACTTGCTTCATACGCTTGCTTCATTGCATATACGAAATAATATTTTGCATTAGGTTTATGTTAATGCTCTGTCACCTTGCTGTATTAAATAACGTCAATCCGATGAGTAATGTAAATAAAGAAATTTCATTTGAAATTACAATTTTAGTACATTGTTTCACCATTTTGTGGTAAATAGTAGATAACCGCTATTTTACACAGTTTTATTTACACCGTTTCTCTTCCAGAAGGCAAATTAATTTTTAAGATTATTTAACGCGAGGTTTTCGGATTGTAAACCAGTGGTATTTCTACCTGTCGAGGCCATGTTACTAGGTTTCGTTAGCTCTGATAGATTAGAATTTTTCATCTTTACATTATAGTTTCTTGTATTTAAATTGTTACGCCGGTTAGAAGTTTGTTTCAGGTTTGCGTTAAATGATTGTATAATATTCGACAGATGACCTTAGTTTTAATTTCAAGTTTGTCTATTCATTAAAGCTATATTCATTAAAGATTGGTGATTGCTTATGTGAGCACAAGAAGTGCCATTCATTTTTCAAAGTTCTACCAAATTCTATGCAGTCACTCAATTTCATTTTCGTTGATTAGCTGTAACACTTGCTGCCCACATATACGTGTATATGTGAGAAAAGGAGTGATACAGATCACTACATTCATACGTGCGTTCAAACACGTTCTAACTGAAACTAACCATGTTAGACATCTCAGAGACTGTAGCACTGTAAGATATTTCTTAATCAAGAATCGCACACCACCACATTAAAGCCGTCATGGAAGTGCTCCAAGTCTTGAGTTATGCCATTCTTGACACCTCTGTAACCGGCATCATCTGTGTCTGTACCACAGACAAAATGAACCTCTAAGTCATACTGCAATAATTTCTTATAAAATTCCTTATATATTTTTATCAAAGGGTAAACCGAAACTAAACCCTGAAGCATATTTCAGGAAGCATGTACAAAGCATTGTAAATACCCCCTTTTATCCCTTTTTTTTAAGTCCAAAGGGGTCTTGTCCCTGAAGGACTACAGTTTTCGCTTTGCGATTTTGCGTTGGAAACATTAAAAGTCTAAATGACTTTTCAAACTGTTGCCACAAAATATTGCAGCCCTGTATTATATTTAAAAATATTAAATAATGAATAATCTGCATAAATGTATGTACATTTCTCAAAATGTTATAAAGCAACAGTACCTAAAGCCATCCAGTTTTGAATAACGTACGTTTCCACTCGAATTTGCGCATCTTGAAACCCTAATTTTGAATTTGTTTTCTTACCTATTTCATATTTTGTAAAACTTTAACGAATTTTTGATGAACGAACTCAAACGATTTAAAGGCAACTAATAGCAACACTCTACAGGGGAAAAAAACTTTTTACCTAAAGCGCGAGGAACTGTGTATCAGAAAGGTACGAGCACACACGGTACCGGTATAGTTACAAAGCTTGCTGCCTTAAATGTGCTCAACCACATGAAACATTTACATGCTCACAAACTAAAGATGATAAATACAAACCACCTATCTGTGCCCTATGCGGTGATAATCTTGTTTCGTCGTACAAGGGTTGTCCTAAACACTCTTATAGCGTCAAAATACAAATTGAGGAATTTAAAGCCAAAAACGAAGCATAGAAAAACTCGCAATTTAAGTTTGAAAATAAAGATTTCCCGGCTCTACTAGGAAATAAATCGCAGGAAGTACCTAAAGTCGCCCCAGCCTAAAACAAACCAATGACAAATGAAAATACTAACGATAAGTCCAAGAGCAGCGAATTAGGTTTCTTCGACTGTATTAAAGTACAAATTATGCAAATTAAAAATTGTTTCAACAAATTTAAAGAATCAAAAACCATTTTTGATAAATTAGAGGTCGGAATACCGCCAGTGATTGTTTTACAAATCTCAATTATGAATTTTAGATCTATTCATAATACCTCAAACCTTATATCAGCTACCAAAAGCTATTTAAAAGTTTGTTATTTTAACGCCAAGGAATCCGGAAGCAACATCATGAACTCACCAATTTCTTAAATCAGCAGAATATTGACATTATGCTCATTAATGAGACCGCGACCGCGCGGTGGGTCATCTACGACCGCGCGGTAGGTTCAGAATTCATGGATAGCAAATAGTTAGAACAGACACATAGCATAATAGAGGAGGCGGAAACGCAATTATAATCAAAAATCATCTCAAAGCTACGAAATTAATCTTAACCCTTCCTGCTCAATAGAAAATGTTGCAATACTAATAAAATGTTGCAATACTCAATAGAAAATGATCAATAGAAAATGTTGCAATAGAAAATGTTGCTACCATAGCAGATTTAGCGAACCCTACTTATTTATCTTTGTTTACAACCCTCCCTCAAGCATCTTTAACTCTAGTGACCTAGATTGTTTCACTTCTTCAAATTATGCTGCCATAATTACAAGGTACTTAAATGCAAAACGCCTTGCCTGGAATTGCAGAGCTACAATAGAAATAAAAATATTTTAAATAACTATATCATTAAGAGTGAAGTTCGGCTCATTGCTCCTAATCAAACAACTCATTATATCCATAATGGATTGGGAGATATTTTAGATATTATTCTAATGAAGAATCTACCAAATATTCCTAATCTTGAAATTGTAAATGATTTATCCTCGTACCATCTTCCCATCATCTTTGATTTTTATGGGTTCTATCCCCCTCTACCAAAAGAAAGTACTAAAATCAACTGGGAACTGTATACCAACCACCTTCATAACGTTATGAGCGGAGCTACTTTCCAGCACTGCTGTGATATTGAAAAGGAAATTACTAAGCTAAATTACAGAATGTGGTCTGCCCTCGAAAACTCCACTCACTCTTGCAAGCAGTAAAACCCTTACAGTCTCCCTGACATTATCAAAACACTCATACAAGAGAGAAATCGCTGTAGAAAGAGATGGCAAATCTTCTGTGATCCCAACGGAAAAAGACATGTTAATTATTTAAATAGGAAAATTAAAGAAGAAATATCTAATCATCGCTCTAAAGTTTGACTTTGATAACTTACTCGAAAATATTGATATACTACCCAATACAGTCTGGAAAATAGCTAAATCCTTAAAAACTCCTTCATCCAATCAAATTCACCCGATTTATCACATGGAGCAAATGCAGCATTCAGAAAAGGAGATCCTTGAAATTCATGCTGAGGAACTTGGAAACGTTTTCGAAAAACACACTGAAAATAATTCAGAACATGAAGCAGAAGTTACCCACTCTCTACTCAGTATCTTTAAGAGAAGCAATATTGACTTTGTATCACTTACCTCGCCTAACGAAGTTAAGAACATAATTAAAGACGTTAAAAAATGTAAAGCTAATGGGTATGACCTCATCTCAAATAAAACTCTCCATGCATTACCAAATAGATGTATCGTACTCGTCACTAATATTTTAACGCATGCATGGGACTTTATTATTTCCCTTCCCAATGGAAGCATTCTATCATAATCAATATTCTAAAGCCTGGCAAAGATCCCAAATCAGTAAAAACTACAGACCCATTAGCCTTTTGCCAGCATTCGGAAAAGTACTTGAAAGAGTTCTTAGTGTTCACCTAACCAATCATCTGGAGAGACTGGATCTTATAGACATAAAACAGTTTGGGCTCAGGAAGGGGCACTGTACAACCCATCAAATATTAAATCTAATTGAATTTATTGTACAGGAATTTCGAAAAAAGAATGAAGTAGCCGCATGCTATCTCGATTTTGAGAAAGCCTTTGATCGGCATCACAAGCTCTTAAATTTTCTGTTGTCTAACAGCTTTATAAAACTCACACACTCCTACCTTAAGCGACGTACGTTTCAAGTTAGATGTGGAGATGCTCTTTCATCAAGAAAAACTATCTTCAGCGGCGTCCCGCAAGGCTCGGTTTTAGGCCCAAAATTGTTCAATATATTCATAAACGGCATGCCATTACCTTTTCATTCAAATATATTAAAGTATGCGGATGATACTGTAATTTTGATAAGTTCCAGGAATCCCCAACATGAACTTGATAAATTTGCAATTTCAAGTTAATATCATCCAAAAATATTGCCAGGACTGGAAAATAAATTTAAACTCTGCAAAATGCTGCGTCGTTTTATATAGTCGCTATAGGAAATATTACCCAGTTAACTACAGCATCCGAATTAATGACACGCTGGTCCCTGTGGCTGATTCGTACAAGTATTTAGGAGTGTATGTTGACAAATCTCTAAATTTCAAGGAACATATTCAATATGTGACAAATAAAAATAAGGTTTTATATTTGTTTTAAATAACGAATTTAACTTAATTCTACGTTACTTTCCTATAAGCCTTCATTTCCTCTAACTGTCAATGCCGTAATATTTAAATTTGGTAGCGCGCGTGAATTAATGCAAATTCTACCTTGAGGAGAAAAGGTTTAAATACTGAGTTTTAGAAGGGAAAATTAGACAGTGTGGGCGAACACTGTGCTTTTGTAGACTGAGCTTCTGCTTAGCATTTATTGCTGGTTAACGTGGCGTAACAGCTATTACTTTGCTGCCACTAGATTTTCGACGCTTGTTTGGGAAACAGGATATTCTGAACCCTGTAGAGTAATTTTACTACTTGCTAATATCTTCGAATTTTTAGTTTAGTTTTTGTTATTTGAGTTACCTCCCGAATGAAGCGTAGTGTGTTAGCGTCAAGTAGAAGCATTGTGAATTTAAAAAGAGTTAATAAAGGGTTCTTTTTGCCCTTCTCCTGTGTGGTGTCTACACGTAGTTCAGCTGTTACGTTAGAAACTAGACCAGAGGGTCCTACAACTTTATAAAACGTAATGCAGTAAGTGAGTACATAAATTTGCAGAAATTATCCTTAAATTTAAAGCTACAAAACTTACAGATTTACAAAAGCATTACACGCATTTATAATTAAAGGAGGCACATAAACATATACATATAAAATACAAAACAAGTATGTGCAGAATGCAGATAAATATTTACGCTAATTTACAGATTACCCTTTCGAATTATTTCTTTTCTTTTTCCATCTCTAAAATGAAATGTAATTAAATTAAAAACAATAACTACACATTCCAGGCATATTTGCGAACAACAGCATAAAATTAGATCGTTATGCGAAAGCTGAAATTTAATACAGCAACCATAAGGTAATGCATCTCATATATAGGAACAAAGTGGCATAAATTTTTGAAACAGAAGTTTTATCAGTTATATATTACCCAATAGAAAGAAAGAAATAATGCAGAAAAGATCAAAATATACACTTCTGTTTTTAGCAATAAACTAGGAATGAAATTTAAGCAATAAATTTTTTACGACTGATAAACTCCTTTTCAATGCAAACACAGGAAATAAAAACAAATTTATATTCTGTCAGATTAATCTGAAAGTCGTTAAATATCATCACTAGTTTTATGCCCAGACGTAATAAATCCGCTTTAGAATCATAAACGAAACAAATTTGAAACTGAATTTGAAAGATTATTTAAATGAGTAACATAAATAAAAGGATAAAGTTAATGCAGTCTGCTGACACATTACTATTCATACAACACATACGGCTATAAACTTCCCTTCGACTAGCCTTAATGAGTGCAGGCTAGCACTAACTACCGGCAAAGTGCATTGATGCTTTTTTCCGGATAGGAAGCGTGTAAGCACGTTTATGACAGCACGAGCTGATGTAAATAATCATTAACGTTTCGTTTCCAGATAAGGCAACATAAACATTTTCGTGACTGTCAGCAATTAAATTTCGGTAAACGAGGTGAAATCGGTTGTCTAATTGCGTGCTAAAATTCTTTTCTTTTGAGTAAAGTTTTAAAAAGATCGCCATTCATTTATCTAGAATCCGCATTTGAATGTTAGATTAATTTTTAAAAACAGTTAGACAGTGACAGTCATAATTCTAAAGAGACTACGTATTTGTAAATTTGTCAATGAACTCTGCGACTGCAGTTAATGAAACGAATACAGGAAGAAAGAAGTTGATAGTTACTACATTATTCGTAACTGGATGAAAACTGTTTAATTAATATGTTCGAAAATTGCAGTAATACTTAATATCTGGAATGATTTTGTTTCATTTGATTCTAAAATAATTCAGCAATAAATCATTAAATTTTATGATGGTAAAACTTAGTGGTTCAGAAATTCTACAGATTGACTAAATGAAAGCAAACGTGTCTTAGATATTAATTATCGATCTGACTGACTCATGTTCACTTGGGAATTCCCGAATGACATGCTACTTAAAACGACCCTTTTGTGGTGATACTAACTCTAAATAAGTTGAAATTATTTTTTTAATAAACAGTACCTGAAATTAATAAAACTGATAATTTAAAAAAATTATTTAATGGTGCATTTAACAGCAAAATTGCATAGCAGTTTTTGTTGTTATATCAAATAAATTACCATTTCTGAAACATTCTTTACAAGGCAGAGATGACAAATTGCAACAGCAAATTTAATATCATGCATTATGACAATTTATCGTCTTCAGATACAAAATTTTGCAGGTATATTTAGCAAAGCGAAATTCAATCTTTGTATGAGCTCAGTTTGAATAAAAAGAAGTTTAATTAGCACAAGAGAGAGGTATTTTAATCCGGTCTTTAGTAGCTGGAAAAAATTTAAGAAAATTAAAACCGTTGATAAAGGTGTTGGTGCTGTTGCACGGTACGGGTTCGTTGAGATCTCCTTAATAACTTCGTTAGACGTACTGGTAGGAGGTGTTTTATTTAAATAAATAACATTTCTGTAAAATAAAAACAATTACAAATCGATCCAAGGAAACAAAAAAAAATTAATTGGAACCTTTCAAATCTAAAACTTTTCATATTTTATATTACGCCCAAAGGGGCATTTTTTTCATTTACACACACATATATGTTTCGATAGCTGTTTCGGCAGCATTTGGGGCTAAAATGACTATAATATTTGGTGACAACACTTTGAAAAGTGATTCAAATCTTTTAGAAATTCGACGTACAATGCCGTTTCAAGATTCATAGCCTTCTATGCTAACAACTAAATAAACTCTTTAACACGCCAAAAATATCACTGATCACCAGACTCTCTCTCACAGCAATGTCTGAAACACTAATCTTTGAGAAGCCGAATACAGTCCTATGATTCTGACCTAAGTTATTCAGATAATTGATTCTCAGCTCCAAATTATTTGCTTGTATACATCTCGAAGCTTCAAAATAAATCTACCCTAAGGCTATAAAATGGACTAAAGTCACCAAATTAGTAAGAAATCGTTAAATGTCTCCATCTTGTAAATAAAAGTTGTTGCCGAGAGTGTTCAGGACAGACTCTATCTCCAAGTTTTAAATGAGCCGTTTTTGGTCTTTATCTCAAACTAAATTAATTCTCTATAATTACGTATGAATGGATTACCATTCAAACGCAGATCAACTCAAAATTGTATGATCTATAGAATAAATACACTAAATAAACACTTTTAAACAAGAAAAGAGACTACAAATTCAATTAAACAAAAGTATGAAATAAACGTTTTGCATATAATGCCCTAAATAAACCAATTTATAAATAAAAACTATGCATAACACTATAACATTGCATAAAAATCGAAATACAATAAAATGTATGCAAATATTTACACAAATTTGCAACAATATGTATTTTATTATGTCTTGTCAAATCGGGTTTTCATTCTAGGTATTAAAGTTTGTATAGTTTGCCTTTAAATATATCTAACAGAATAAATACTCCCAAGCATGAGATCGTTCTTTTACAAGATTCCTTCACGCTGGAGGCCAAATATTGCTCAAATACATTACAGACTCAATAATGTCCATGTTAGAAGTTCATGTGATAATGATGCGCCTACAGCGCAGCAAAGAACGTCCAAAAAAGAGTTGTGTGGTATCTTATTCTTTTGTCTACTCTTTTTATTTCCACGTTTTTAAGAATTTAACGATAGTAGCCCTCGCATTGTGAGGAACATCAACAATTTCCTCTTAAACTTGAAGTAAAAATTTACACAACGGCATATATCACTCTGGGCTAAGAGTAATATATGCTGTTGTGTCTTGCAAAGCATTGAGTCCATCTTTTTTTAAAATTAATGTTCAATAAAAAATTAATTTTTTGATTATTAAAGATGGATTGCATCTTTTGCATATGTTATTTTAATTCAAGATTATTTCATAATTTAATTATTCACTTAACACAAAAGAATTTTTCATCGAATCATATGAATTAATCCATAACACATGAATAATTACAAAAAACACCATAGCATAAAAACCTTTCTATTTTGAAGATATAACAAGATTTCTTTCTTCTTTCTTCATAGATAGTTCAGGTATCAGTTATTACTTTTAGAAGTCCTTCATCCGTAATTAATTTTAGGAGAAAATTATTTTTCCATGCTTTCCATTAATTAAGTTAGCGTTTCATTCTTTCGAGGCCCACTCACACTTAAATCAACTCGAATGAATCTATTCATGCGGATGCACACGTAGCTAATGCCAGAGATTAAATAAGTGTACGAATAAGAACGAGCCTTATGGAAAGGAAGACTTTGGAATTCAAGCATTTTTTTTTCAGAAGAATGTGAAGTTACAATGTTCCAACTTACTTCGAAAATAAACTACTTTTATGGAAAGTATAAGGACGATATACGTTTTTAAAATTAAGCATATTTCAAAATTTTATTAATTATCAATCAGAAATAAAAAAGAACAACTTCTATGAAGAAAGTTATTATCTAGGCACGAAATTTATCTGTATTTAATAGAGAAAAATGCATTTTACATCTTTGGAAAAAGAGACGGGATTAGAATGAGTTGTTCGATTATAACAAAGCATATTAGAACAATCTTCGTAAAGAAAAGGATGCCATCCTGTAGAATTTTCTACCTTAAACTGGTTTATATTCACGTCACAGTTAAGGAAAATCGCAAAAATGTCCATGCAGATAGCCTGCTGACTAGGGTTTGTAGCCAGCTGAATTTTCAGAATTAGGATAAGCAGAGGAATTAGCGTAACTGCCGATTTTTAGAGAGATAAAACTCATTTGACCATATCTACTAGGAAATAAAGCATTTGCTAATTGAAGTTTAAAAACTAAGAACATAAAAATCATTGAAAATAAATTTACTATTCTGATTAAGGATGAATATTACTTCATGCTCAATTCTGAAAAAATTACGTGAATGCAACGGACCAAAATGCATTTAGGAATTCAGCAACCTCAGTGACGAAATCTGATTTCATTTCGAATGCTACAGTAGTTTCAAATGGCTAGTCGATAACCCATATCTTGAATTATGCTCCTTAGGCTCCATCTGTATTAATCTTTATATGAAGAATATTATGTGATATATTATCCTTTACGTGAAGTATGTAATATATATTTAAAGCGATCTTTAAACGTTCATATTCCTACTACTGAGGTTAATTGAGGATTTTAAGACCATCTCTACTCCGTATTACAAATGGCAGCTCTATACTGAATTTTCTAAAGGTCATACGTTGACGCAGTTGCGACTGAATTTGCAGTTGGAATAACCATGGTTACCGCAAGTTTAAACACACTAATATATGACGCATTTGGTCACAGCGCGTGAAAACATATGGAATGTTTTGTCCTTGTGAGTGAGGGAGAGGTCTCTGCGAAAGCATGCAGAATGTGATTGAATTTCATATTAAATTTGCGAACAGCAGTATTAAATGGTTATGGCATGTATATCACGGTAAAACGTGCTTTAGTATTTCAATGGCAAAGACCATTCGGTGACATGCCGGTGTCGCTCACATGCGACTGATGGACAAAATACGTTCAGGCAGGTCATCCACTAGGCCCGAATGGTAATGTAAGCTACATGAAATTTTTTTATGAAGCCATGAAAAGTAAAAAGATTCTATTTCCTCGAGAAATGATGCTGACTATGCACGGCCACATGTTGCTACTGGGATTCTAACCCAACTGTCTGAAAGCCATGGGATAACTTAATTTCTGCCATACAGCACGTAATTAGGGCCCCAGTGCATTCCCAATGGTAAGGGTTTCTTTTCCAGCTAAGACTATGAATACATAGTTCCGGCTGCCAAAACTTGAAAGTGGCTTACACTTTCTCAAATGCAGCATTTTTCACATTTTATAATTACCAGGTTGTGCTAAACAATAACGAAAGGCACCTATGGCTACATACAGTTTGCTTCTAAGAGTTTTCCTATTCATTTATTTTCAAATGTTTCTATACTTTTTGATATATTTTACCTAGGAAAGCATTTAGGAAGTCAGCCTAAGACAGTATGCTACTCATCTTTTGACTTATTACATTTAATAAAAAAAACCTCGCTTTTTCTCATCTTCACTGATATCGTTTTGCTCTTTTCTCTGTGTTGCGGTTCTTCCTGTATACATTTTACACCATCATTTGTTTGAACGGAGTGGCTAAACGCCAGGCTCTTGCATGATACATCAATCGCTGCATCAGTACTTGGGTGGGTGAACATTGACGAGAAACTGGCGACTGCGAATCAGCAATTTTCGACCTCTCCTTCATAGCTCTACGTAATTCATATAAGTTTATTTTCGGTTTTTGCATTTATGTTCATTAAGCCTCCCACAAATTTTGATTACACGCGATACTTCGCGATTTCCATACTCTGACACGCACATGAATTTTTCACTTTACATATCAGCGGGCAGTCCACCGCATACTAGAGCTCACAGGTATGGGAATTAAAACTTTCTAACTTGCAGTTTAACTAAAGTAGTTTTTATGTGTGGTAATTTACGCAAGGTTTCCCCAAATCGCGGTTATCCGAGGTAATGGTAACAACGTGCTGGAATTCGAGCTTACACCAACCTAAAGATAAGTATCAAAGTATCAAAGCCATAAAATCATTCTTCACTACGCCTTTAGAAAAGAAAGATCTAGTGTTACTAATCAAGTTGTTTTATCAGAACGGCGGTAATTTTTCAACTGCACTACGTGTATCAATGCCTGAAAGTCTGTGTGCGGTGCAAGGAAGAGGACGAAAACGTGTTCAAATCAAACTGCGAAAGAAGTCGCTCTTCGCGTGGTCGAAAGAGCGTCCGGTTCCCAATATTCTGCACCATATGCTCGAGTGGTGTCACGTGGTTTGTCTCTTGCTTGGGCGACAGTACGAAAGGTTCTCCGATCATGTAAAGTGATATCCATACAAGATTCATGTTCTGGTTACAGCTTCATCATGCAGACGCATTGATTTTTCCAGCCTTCTTTTAACCAAAATAGCTGTTGACAATGCATGCCTTGGAACATTTTGTGGTCGGACGAGTCACATATTACCCTAGACTTAGCAGTTAATACTCAGAAATGTCACATATAAGATAGTGAAAGCCCTTTAAAGTTGCGCATGAACGGTCTCTGCATCCCTGATTACATTATTGTATAATGTGACTTTTACTGCTGACTTCATTCTTGGTCCCTTTTCCTTTAAGCAGAATATTCCTCAAAGCTCTCAAAGGTGTTCCATCATGGATGCCGTTACTTCTAACTTCTTCAACGGCAAGTCATTCCAGCCTGATAATAACCAGAAGGTTTAGAGACTACAGACTTCAAGCAAGGTAGGGCACCGTCTCATATTGCCGCACCAGTGGAGGCACTGCTTCGGTCGAACTTTGGAGGTGAATGGATGATTTTGAAAGATTTTCCGATTACCTGGCCTCCTCCTTCTCCAGACTTGAATCTCTGTGATTTTTGGTTATGGAAATCTCTGAAAGATCGTGTCTGTGAACATTACCATAAACATATGAACATTACCATAAACATATGAACAATACCTGAATTGAAAGCAAGCACTGCACGTCATATTGTTGGAACTAATTAAAAAACTACTGTGGAACACGCTATAACATGTTTTGAACGCGTAATTGAAACAAATGGAATGCACGTTGAACAAATGCTGTGGTTAAATAAAGTTTTGTGTTTATAATTTCAGTTTTTTGTTCTTCATGCTTCCCCTTCTTTTTCTTTTCTGGTGGTCGAAATATGAACTATTATTTTTATTGCAGTTTTCTTTTGCCCTTGTCCTTCTAACTTACACACCAAGTTTCAACAAAATAGGTCTGACAGAACGGACGCTATAGGTCTAAATAGAGTAGCCTTTAATTATACACAACCAGTGTACTTATCATTTCAAGTAAAATGTTTTACAAAAGAAAAATGCTTTTATTTTTAAAGACGAGGAAAACGCATTATCACATATAAATTTTAAGGCAGAGAGAAAAAAATAATGGATGTTGTAGCTTAAATAATAAAAAACATACTACCGAATCAGATAAAAATAACTACATTTATGCACATAAACGCCTCTATTTCTTATTAACTTATCTTAAAATCATAAAGATAAAGTCCATAAGTTTCCTTACTGGAAATAAACTGCTACTTTATTTCATTTTTATCTTCTGCCATTGCTATTACAATCTTGTATAGAATACAGTCAGAATTTGAATTATCAGAAGCCTCACTTTCGCTATCGGATCCCGACAAATAATCATTTGTTCCACTCAGAGAATTTGAAAGCCTCAATTTTCAGGGACTTCGGTTAACAATAAAACAACTTCGGTTTTAATTTCGCTCAGCTGCCTCAGCTTCAATTTGTATCACAGATTAGTAATAAAAAGAGAACCCACTTATATGACGTATAAGTGCGCTCTTTATTTATTACTAATTTGTGACCTAAATCGAATGGACCTGAAATTACTGATTATTCAGCTAAAATATTAGCCTTGGCTTCTACGCGAGAAAATATGTTATATATAGAATACCAATGAAATTCAATAAATATTATTCCAAACCCTCGTCTGAACATCGAGAGTAAGACAAGATAAAATGTGAAAAACGAAATATCGATTTAAAAAAAAATTCTGTATGGATTTACCAGAGGTATGACGTCAGAAGCATTTTTCGCAATAATGCTGCAAATGTTCATAAAAATTATTAGTTTAGTTCATTTCAGTTCTTTTATTTACATTTTTAAAAGAAAATTGAGTCAGTTAAAACAGCATGGTTTTAAAAATGCTTTTGGAAAATTAAACTAAACCCTTTGGGCATAGTAAGTCTTTTCAACAGAGTAAGTAATTTTGTCAGACATTCTGAAATTAATTAGTAATTTGAAAACCGAATGGCTTTTAACGAACAACTCAGCCTTACTAATGTAGATAAAGCATCTAATATTTTATTCATGTTTTTAATTTCTTAATTAGTTATTGATTAATTAACAAACATTTCTTCCTTTAAAGCAAGATGCTAAACTTGTTTAAGATATAAATGTGTAAATGAGTCTTTTCTTTCTTTAGTATTAATCTTTCTGAAGGAGGCTGAAAGTTATACCGCGATAAAATTAACCGGCCATTAAATATTAACATAAAAATGCGCAAGAAAGTCAAGCAAGAAAGCGGAATTTTACTTTCTTTTAAGAAAGTCAAGACCTATTGAACGAAAAGCAAAGCAATTTCTTATGAAGTGTGTTATATATTCTTAAATAATCAAAGTCTGCTAGCTTAGTTATTTCAACAGTAAACACTTTGATTTTGTTATATACATGGTTCGCATCTCTAACCGAAATCGATTTCAGAGCTTTCGTTTCCCAGCATTTCCTCTCTTTTCTTATTATAATGAAAACAAAATGAAAATTGCGATATATTCATTAAACTCTGATACTCACTTAATGGATGTTTTTTAGCAAAGAAACTTTATAAAATATTACATGAATATCTTCAATGGATTCAATTTCTTTTTATACGAAGGTGGATGAATGGACGTACATACTAAAAACATTAGCGACATTTTTTGTTTATATATAGAAAACTGTATATGAGTGGAAGTAGATAGAGTAAGCTATTTATTTGAGATATAACAGTCCAACAACGTTTTAAAAATGTCGAATTAGAATAATGGGAGAAATATTTCACTGAAGCATTACACGTAGGCATTGGAATACGTAAAACATGGATGAGTACCTTCCAATATCATGGATTTCACTTTCCAATGCCCAGGAATTTTGCATCTCGATATATCAATAAAATTCAGCTTGCCAAAATTCATTGATATTATTATTAGAAACTAAAAATTACGGAATATCATTACTATTCTACCAAAACTTTGTTTTTATGTGATCTTATTTAGAAACTTAAATTAAAAAAAAAAAAAGAGTAAATTTTAGTAGGTCAGTAGAATTTTTTTAAAATTTCTAATGGCATGCTACAAGACAACCAAATATCAAATAAAATTGATATCAGTATAGCTATAAACTCAGAGCATTCCTTGCCACCCAGCAATACTCCCAAATCAAAATACATGGAAAGGCAGGGCATTTCTAGAGATGTGGCAATTCCATGGCTTCCTTACGATTGCACAAGGGGCAAACAGAGTCAGGAGCAACATTGATGTGCTGAAGATGCTTATAAAGGCCGTAATAATGCAACAGATTTCCTTTTAGGCCACTCAGATACTTCAAGAATCTGTCTAAACCATGATTTACTTCTATTTTTCTTTGCAAGTTTTTAGGATTCTCTGAAGGCTTTTCTAACAATTAACTTAATGGAGTTGTAGGTGAGGCCAGGCTGTGATGTTTGAAGAACAGAAGCTCTCTAAGAGAAAAAATTAGTGAGGGACTGCCGATGGCCAGAAATCCATATTTCTGATGATGGGTAGAAATCCATTGAAGTACAATCTTTTTTTCATCACTCGAGAGCCAGTTAAGATGATCAAAACAGCAATCAACAATTGAAGAGAGGGAATCACTCTGTAAGTCAATAGCTTGAAGGGCGGCTCTGAAATCTCATAAAACCACCATTGAAAACTGCCCCAGATGAGTCTGTAGCTGTAACAGGGATTAGTGACTGGCAACAATTTCAATGTCAAGAGCAGCTGCATATGGGCCAATGGAGTGTAAAAAGAAAATAACTCACAATGATCACCTGCACCAGCATTCATGATACCACCCATTCTAGAACCATCAGTACACACTTGCAACCATTCTTCTTCTGGGTAGTAAGAATTTAAAATTTTGTACACCAAAGCTTTGAGCACCCAGGGATTTCATTACTTTTGGTTTTGAACATCTCTTGATCAAGTACGAAGTGGATGCAGTAACCCTTGTTTTCAATAGGATTATGAGGTAATAAGAAATGTTCAACCTTGAAATTTAGGCTCAAATTTGAAATGATTTCGTAAACTCCCAAGATAAAACCACCTTGTGTCTTTAGATTCCGTTAAGGCAAAAAGGAAACCTGATCCCAAAGGGACAGACATCCCTGGGTTCTGAAAATTTTCTGCCAAAGAAGGATAAGCACCTTTCCGGATAATCACACTAACAGTTATGTTATTAATACATATCTGCATACAATCAATATTAATCGTTTTCACTGCACCTGTAATTAGATGTAGTGTCATATTTCTGATGATGATTCTGGAACGTTTCTAGATTATTGAGAATTTGCTTAGAGCAAGCAACTTATGGTTCACAGCAATATGTCAGAATAAGTAAAATATAGGTATTATAAGTGATTTTTAGACTAATTCTTGAGCAATCCACTGGGAACCCGCTAAAATCTTTGAGAGAGAGTCCTTTCAAAGCTTGATATACTGTATTCTCTACATGCGATTTCCAGGAAAATTTTCTGTTGAGGACTACACTCAAATATTTGAAATTTTCAGTAGTCCTGACATAATGTCCTTCATAAAAAAGTCATAGAGGGAAGGATTAATGGATCAGGAAGAAATGTTCAATGTAAGTCTTATCAAGGCTTACTTTCATGTTGTTTCATCAGGTTCAATTTTCTACGGTTAGTCGTGCTTTATTCAGAACAAAGCTGATCCTGTGCTCTGCAGCATTTTTGGAACACGTCCAAATGATCAGGTCATCACTGTAAAGAAGACATCTAATGCTGTTAATTTATTTCAGTTCATTTACAAGATTATTAATGTAAATATTAAAAAGACAGCAGCTAGAGACTGCTTTTCCAGTTTTTGACTAAAATATTTAAATTTCCTGACCTTTCCCGGTTTTCTAGGTAGCGCAGCAACCCTGTTAAAATGATGTCTTGCATAACTTTCCTTGTGCTGTAGACTGGAGAAATTAATGTGCAAAGGAAAAAATTTCCTTTGAAGCGAAAGGGTTGTTTATGGCCAGTTGCTTGTTTATTATTAATACTCACAACAGAACTGTGAGTCTTTTCCTCATCTTTATGAAAGTAATGCCAGTTAGTTGATATAAAGTCATGAAAAAAGGCTTTTTGCTCTAGGAGGACAGCTTTCTTGAAAATTGCAGCCCGTCCTCTCCAAGCCACATCTCAGCGGCGGCCAGTCAGTTCAGCTTTTTGCTTGAGCTTGTCACATTTCTGCTTTACATCCTTCTTATTTGGTGATCCAAAGCATTTATGCTTCTTCACCTTACTCCTTGAAATATTATTTTCAGCGGATATGATAATTTTGTGTCATATGAAGTTATATAAGTGTTCTATATTTGAACAGAGGTCAATGTTTCTACGATCCAAAAATTCATTCGAGAGATATTCAGAAAGTTTCCAACTCAACTTCTTAAAATTCCAAAACATCTTAGACATGGGTCCATAAAAGTGAGGATCAGAAATAGCAAACTCTGCAACAACCTGATGGTGGCTGGAACCAGGGTCATCAAGTACCCTACATTTGCAAGAATGACTAAGATCGGGAGTTACTAAAAGTAAATCTGGTATCATTTTTTATTTATTATGATGTAAATAAGTGTGAAGGTTCTTATTATTATATACTAGATCAAAAGGGCTGGAATTAAGTAATTCTTCAACTGCCTCACCAGCATGGTTCCTGTTGCCCTGTACCTAATAAGGGGAGTGCACACTGAAATCTCCAATGAAGGCAGATGTACTTGGGACATCAAGGAAAGAAAAGGCTGGTTTACTTGCTGGAGGAGAGAAAATTGAAAAAATTTAAAAATAACTTTCAAATTTCTAGATATTAAGAAAGACAACCTTGCTTTTGCTGTTTGAAGTTTTGACCAGTAGCCAGTTCTTCAATGATTTTAAAGTCTGCTGTGAGATAGGATTTAACTCCAATCAAAAGGCCATTGGCAATTTGCCTAGCCTTGGATACAAATAGATAGCGTAACCCTTGTATGGGAAGTATCTGGTATCTTCAGGGTCAGTAGACATGTTAAGATACAAAAAAGATATATTTTGACAAATGAGTATGTACATTAATAAAAAGCAGAAATAAATCAGATAACACAGAAAATGTGATTTTTTGAAAAGTTTACCATTAAGTTCTTTTCTTAGCAACAAAGGGAGAAACTTTCTTGAAAATTATTTCAATCATATACTGGTGCTGTAAATAATTTTCATTTTCAAGCTCCGAAATATAATTATATCTTAGTTGCACTGTGATAGGGATAATAATAATTAAGATTCTGTTCAAAATGTTGAGCCTGGAGTTCAGAATACCATGGTTTCTTTGAATATCAATAAAAACATTATGGATATGTGCTTTGAGTGATATTCTACAATAGTTTTCAGTAGATGATACAATCTTTCGTCTTGTGATTTCTTATCAAATTTTTAACCATGACAACTGAACAAAATCCCATAACTACTTTTTTTTCCTTAGAGAGTTTCTTGCTAACATTAACTACGAAATTTTAAGCACTTAATACTTCTTATTTCAACTTTGACAAAAACTCCCAATTCAGTCTTTACAGATAATGTATAGAAATCTCAAGAATTACATGGTCTACCACAAAATGCTGAGAAACTGTTTTACTAAGCTCAGTTTGATAGGAGCAATACTGTTATGAAATTATACAATGTGCAAAATTATGTCAAAGTTTCCCCAAAACATAATTTTTAACCAATTTTCCACACGTAAAGGGAATTAAAATTTTGAATGCTTAAAATCTGAAATAATGTTAGAATTTTATTTCTTATTCTAAGTTTCATAGACTGACAAAAGCTGTCATGTAATATTAAGTCTTGTTTACATATAAGCATGCATGCGCACATCAAGGTTAACCCTGTTCACCATTTATGTAGTGAATGGAAGCTCTTTCAGCTCTGTGGTTGGTGAGCAGAGTTAACCTTGCTAATACAATCTGAATGTTTGTAATAAACAGAGCCTAAGAAGAAGCAATGATTCATACTTGTAAAAGAGCATGAAGAAGAAGAAATAATTGTACTTCTTTGTTACAGCAGCCCCTGAGATTGAATTGACAATCAACTGAGAGAACTTGCCAAAATCTGGCTGTGTGTTCTTATACCTCACCACATAATATTATATTAGCACTATGTTTCATTTTTTTCTGTCACCGCATGCTCTTATATTATTCATTTTTGATGAGCTTTTCAAATTTGCATTGTTTATTTAAAAATACATTCACTGAATTTGTTTGTTTGTTTCTTTGTGTGTATGTGGGAATATGATGTTAACGATCTTTAATTTACCAAGTAACGAGGTAGATGCCATATCATTTTTTCATGAAAAAGATCTTTTACTTGACAAACGAATATGCAAAAATGGCCCGAACATGAAACTTTAAGTTAATGACAAAATCATTCGGAGGTGCAATGTTAAAAATTGCAAAAAGATGAAGAGCCTCCATGCTGGAAATTGGTTCAGTGGTTCCAGAATATTGTTCATCATTGTTATTAGATTTATGCATTATTGAGCAGAGGAGCTGACATCCATGAAATGGTGTAACAAACAGATTAATATGTGTAAAAGTGCTGCATTTGATTGGAACAATTATATGCAATCAAATGATAAAAATAAGTATTCTTAAAAATATCCTTAGGAAACAACATGTGAGTATTATTGTTATTATTATATATTGTGTTGTTTATTTTTACATTCACACTTCAAGAGCTTGTTGAAATTATAGCTGAGAACTTGGTGCAAATCTAAAATTGCCATATATGGTTGGTGGCCACTATAACAAAGAAGTACCAAAATAAACTAAGTACAGCAAAATTAACCTATCTGTATTTTAAAACAAAAGTATATGCGTGAATGAAAACTGCTAAGATGAAATAACAAGAGTGACGAATCACACTTGTGTTTTTGTTGGAAGCAATCTCCATTTCAACAAAATCTATGTTATTCCTCAAATGGACACCAAGGTTTCATTTCTGCATGCATTAAAAAATCAACAGATATTCAAGGTCAGCTTAACTCATTTTTTTATTGATTTAATATCCACATTTGTTTATGCTGGAATATCTTTATAGAAGTTGAATCACTCTATTGCGATGTAAGCACTCATAGAAAAATCCACCAAAAGGTCCACTGCATTTGAAAGTACAGTTTCAAAGAATTATCTAGCATCCACCTATAATTATGTCATATAAGTTACAGATAACTATACAGCATATTTTACTTTTTAATGAAACTGCAAATAAAAAAAAAGACAAGAGAAAGATAGATGTTTATCAAATATATCTGTTGCCTACTGACGGAGACCCTGCAAACCCAGAAACACACTGCTTGGAAACATCACCATGTCACCGTTCAATGATACATGCATACTTTTTGGGACAAATACTATTAAGTATAATCAAGTATTCATGGTTTATGAAGCACTGAAATTTAAGCATAATGCATTATGCAAGACTTCATTGTTCTTGTATTACATTTTGTTTTGTGAATTTATGTGATTCAATTGTTTTAAATACCAAAATTAAGAACATCTTAAAGTTCCTTAGCATATTTAACAGATATATATAACACCAAGCTGCTACTTACTCCAGACCCAGTTCTGACAAGGTGGAGAACATGGATTAATGCAGTAGCGTTTAACTGTGGACATTTCAGTTTGGCAGTTCTAACTCAGAAGCAGTAGTAAATGTCCGATGTCTAAGCAAAGATAGAAGAATTCTTTGCTCAAACATCTGACTGTTCCAGGTATACTAAAACTAAACAGAAAAATCCTAATATTTTCTCTAATTAAAAATGTTAAATGAAGTTCATTATTTTTTTATGATTAACCCTTTAACTGCCGTGGGCATATATATACGCCCTTCCGAAATGCTATCATTTACTTTGCGCTGCTACCAGTAAAATTATTCGCAAAGCTTTGGAATGCAACACCCCAATGACCTTGACAGAGTATGCAAAGGAGGATACTATTTCAGATAAGGGGAGAAGACCTGGAGATGGGGATGTTTTTGAAACGGTGCAAGTAATGACTGCCCAGTTATTGGTCATGTTTCTGTTTGAGTAAAACGTATTCTCAAATACCATGTCTTCCATTTTCATTTTACTGATAAGCACGCCTTCCGGTTTCGTTTTACTGTTTGTAGTAGGTGCTTTTTTGCGAATATGTACGACAGTGAAATAGATGCTTATATTTTATCATCTTCAGGATTGGACACTTCAGAATATGATATTACGTTAGATAAAGAGAATTATTTTTCGAAAGATGCTTGATGTTGGGTATACCTTGACATAAAAAACTTGCCTATGCCACCTCAACGCTTTCCATTTAGGTATACTGATTTTACAAGGTAGATATTAGACTTTACTAGTTTAAAAATAAATTGATCAAAACTCCATTTTTGGGGATCTTTTTTTTCAACACCTTTTTTATTATACAAACATCATTTTTATTATACTTACATCTTTTTTATTATACTTTTATTCTAAACATTAAATTTTGTATTTTCATTTTTTCTTTTATTTATGAAAATACACAGGTTTTAGACAGCAAAACTTCCACTTATTTTCCCCCTAATACATCGCATAACTATGCACACCCACATAAAAAACAGTGGCACTGGGTAGTGAATCTTGTATGGTTTTTGTGGTAGTTAAGGGGTTAAATAAGATACAGCCTGAGACTTTATTCTAGAATTTCTCTTTTTCTTTCAAATAAACAGTAAATAATATCAAATAAATATTACAAAAAGATGCAAGTGTCATATGAGGTTTCATATCAACCAAACTGCTTATTTCTTACTGCCTTTCCATTAAGTTAGAAATTCCTTTTACCAGGAAATTCAGACCTTAATATTAGAATATACTGGATTTTCTATTATCTGCATGGTTACAGTGTTTAGGCTATAAGTAAATATTAATTTTTCATTACCTTTAATAAGCACCTTCTTTATTGGGCTGTACAATAAACATTTTGTGAGAACTTTATATTCAAAGAAAAAAGGAACACTATACACACTGTTTATAACAAGATCACGCATTGAAGAAAAGGGATAAAATAACAAAACAAAACAAAACAAAAACAAAAACAAAAAAAAGTTTTCAAATTAAAATGGATTTCACACACTTTCAATAGCTGAGCGCTTTTTGCACTGATTGTTATAATGGGAAGTTGATATAGCTGATAAAATGAGTGGTCATTATACTGACACCATTGACTTCATAACTAATAAAATTTAGTAATTTTTATGAAGCTGCAGAACTCTTAAACTTGTTTCAAATTAATTTAAATGATACAATGTTATGCACAATATTAGGAACATTTTTTAAAAAATTCAACGACTAGGAAGGGGGAAAAAAAGCAAAATATAAAAAAAAAAATTAACATTTTTTTGGTAAAATGGTATTTTTCAATTTTAGTATTGAGAAAATAAACATATTTAAAATGCAGAATTGTATTGATTATGTGATTATTACAATCATTTCACTTATCAATCAGAATGCAATTTACTTTTACCTAAATTACAAATACACATTTGATCCCAAAACAATGAAAATAATGATAACAATAATATATTTACCTAATGAGTGGGCAGCAGTTGTCTTCGAGCTAAAAAATCTCCCCAGTCCTAGGTCACCGAGCTTAACCACACCCTCAGCAGTAATAAATACATTGGCAGGTTTGATGTCTACAAAGGCAAATCAGAAATATTTTAGAAAAGCAGAGTTACATATGCAGTAGAATTTTGATAATTTATGCATCTTGGGATGAAGGGTATTGCAGATTACAGGTCATGTTTATTGTTTACACTGTTTTCTTCCTGATTTTTACATTAAATCTGAATTGTTTCCTCACAAATAACTAATTAAAGAATACTTTAAGAATTATTTAATTCATATTTATTGAACATAAAGCTATTGCATTAGTTTAACATATATACATGTAAGATATAACAAAATACGATAGCTGCTTTAAAAATAATTGCCGACCTCGAAATTAACTATTCTAGATTTGGTGCTCTCGCCCTAAATTCACCAGTTCTCGCAAATTCGAGATCCTTCCATGTTTATATTACATTGATTGAAAAATGAAACTAAAACCTAGAATTAACCAATCATAGCTTGTCTCTACAATTACATCTACTTTAGTGTAAATTACGTTATTCTTCTCGTAGCTCCTGCTGCACTGTTAACTACCAGCTTCTCTGCCTGTCTTTCTTCTTATTTTAAACTGACATTGTATCCCCATTAATCTGTGTGAACAAGAAATTATAATAATTGTTTTTGATCAAAAAGTATATTGTCTGTGAGGAATCAGTCTAAGGTGACTACAAATAAAGATAGTAATTAGCTGAACTTGGTTTCATGCCAACACCTATTTCCAGTCTTAGTGTTGTCAATCTGTCACTACAACTACGCATTAAATTACGCTATACACATAGTATCCCATAGATTTTACTGATAGAGGGCAATATACCATATAGACAGTGGCCCATCAATGCTTGAGTGAAAAAGAGTAGTGAGTGTTACTTGATAAATTCAAATCTAACAGAGCAGATTGGGGCAATTTTCAGGTTTACTCTAAATATAATATAAATTTGAGCCATTTTAAATTAGAAAATCCTCCAACAAGACATTTTGCCCCTAGACAGTTAGTTCTTATATATTTTTTCAAAATCAATTTAAAAATCTACATCTATAATAATAATCATAAACAAAATAGCAATGAAATTAAAAATGAACAGCTTCTAGCAATGAAATTAAAAATGAACAGCTTCTGCTGATATACACCATGAACAAATACTTTTATACCATAATTATTGCTCATGAATAATCTTGTAAGCAAGTGCTCTAACTGCGACTTTCCGTGCTCTTATGACAGTATAGCACTATCTATTCACAAAAGATCAAACTAAATACTCGGCAAAGAATCTCCTTGTGATTTATTTTCAAGCAAATTAAACTACATTTATTGTTTGATTTTTATTGACTGACAAAATTTTTAAAAAATAATGTTCATCTCCTGGTTATTAATGTTTGAGGATGGCTGGTCTAAAGTTTTGCAAGAAATCTCTAATGTAATAAGAATTAAGAAGACTCTTCTGTTATCAGGACCGGATTCAGAAATGTATGTATGTGCATGTGTGTGTATGTATGTGAATACATGTGTGTGTGTGTACACAACACATAAATACATACGTGTATATATATATATATATATACATACATATATATACATGCATACATTTATTTGAGAATCCAGTCCTCATAACAGAAGAGTATCAAATTAAGTTTAACATGCAGACTTTTCCCACAATATTAGAAAATATACTACTTGGGTAGTTGAATTATTAGCCCATATCTGCCAATACAAGTCTAATAACAAAATGGCATCCTTTGACAGTGACATTTTTTTCTGATGTTAACAGATTGAGTAAATAGGATTTTTTTATTCCTGGTGGGCTCTGTTTGGCAATCACATTAAACAGATTATTTTCTTTGCAGTTTGTCTGTACCTTTATATGAATTCTTCTAAATGAGAAAGCAAATGACAATACTTTCTGGTTAAAATGGCCAATGTAAACTTAAAAAATGAAAAACACAATGTATGGGCAAAAATAACATTTATTTATCTTTGTGGAGGCCAAAATTCAGCAACTTCTGTTATTACAGTATCAATATTGGTAACTTTTGATTTTCATCATATTCTACTACCTATATCCCTATCTGATGGAAGTTAAATCTTCCAGCACAAAAAATATAGAAAGTGCAAAGCAGTAAGAAAAGGAATCCTGGAACCATAAAACAAATTCTTAGCCCCAAAACTGTTTTTCCTTTGTATATCTATTTTACCTCCAATAAACTGATGACCATTTTTTCCCCTTTATACAGTATGCAAAATTTCATGCTCTCAAAAGGGGCGGGGGGAAAAAAACCAATGCTTCCTGTTCAGTTGGTGGTAAGTTAAATATGGTTCAAACTTGAGAAGGAAAAAAAAATAATAATATGCAAGAATGAACAATATTGCAAGGAAATTACTTTTGATTTTTATTTTGCAGTTGAGAAAAAATTAAAAATGGCCTGGAATTTTTTTTTTTTTTAAGGGGGACGGAAAAATAACAAAGGAAAAGATATCATATGGTGAGCATAAAACTCAAATATGTTACACAAAAAAGTTAGTTTCTTTTTCATCTGGTTATAAATAAAAAATTGCAAACATTTTAGAGGACAAAAAATATTGAATAGATAATATCATGCACACAAATTTGCAATCAAGACAGACTGAAAATTAAAAATACTGCATGTTAAAAATCTGGCAGCTAAGTTTGTCAGTACTGGTGACTAATCTCCCAATTTTAGCCACTGAATGAGATAACCACTTAAACAAAAAAGTACCCTAATGATTAGCTGGAATCAATTCCTAGTTCATATTCCAGCACTTTTTTAGTTACAGTGAATATTCCTTTTTCATCATACATCTTCTGCTATACAGAATTTCATTGTGAGAAAAATAGAACACCGCAATTTTTTGACATTACCATATATCTGGAAAAATATACTACTTCTATTTCCTTTTTCAGCAAAGCCGAATACTTGCTTGATGCAGAATACAGTAAAAATTAGCAATTAACATGAACTGAACAAACACCACTATCAGAACTTTCTATGAGAAAAGGATTATCCCCCACTCTTCAAAAATTGCAATATAGACATTCACTTGCTATGATGGTATGAAGCTGATGTTGAAATAAAGGGGGAGGAGGAAAAAAAGCCATCTCTACTGTCTCCTAAGATGAGGGAGGGGAAAGCAAACAAACAATCAAAATTCGCATCTAGCTAGAAAAACTCACAACAGCTAAGTTATAATACGGCTTTACTGTAGAATTGGGTGCCCCTTCGATTAGCAACAAAATTTTGTTCAGTTTTGGCGATGAAACCCCTTTTCTGGTTACCACAACAGTTTTAGCTTTGTTTTAAGTGAAAATAAATCGATGTGTACATGGACAAAGTTAAGGTTGTGAACAATGCCTAGATTGTGCAATTCTGGGATTTTTTTAAGTGAAAATAGATCAATGTGTACATGAATGCCAAGTTTATGCAATTCTTCGACTTCTTATTTTGGTTTTGTGTAGCAACTATCTTGAAATTGTGCCTTTCAGCACTGATCTTGGCGTCAAAAAAGAATCGCCAAAGAAACAAAGAGCACCCAATTGTAAACTTTTACCCATAATACTTCCAAGAATACAAAGCTATGGGTTATATTATTGACGATGTATCCATGAATACAGCTAATAAAAAAGTAATAAAAATGACAAGAATTAAGAGAATCTAGAGATCTGGGTAAAGCAGCAGGAAAGGACTGTTTTTTTTTTTTTTTAAAGCTTAGACTTTCATAGACAGCTATTAAAACATTGAATTAAAAGTATTTAGCATGAGAGCAAATTTTTTTATTATAATATATAAATGATTAATGATTCAATCACTAATTACAAATATACTATAATACCTCTATGCATTACTCGCTTTGAATGCATATGTTCAAGAGCTCCACATACTTGAACAAAATACTTCCATATTGTTTTTTCCGGTATTAAACGCTGCTGCTTCTTGAAATACTAAAAGGAAAAATGAAAAGAAAAGACTTCATCATCTACATCATAAAAAAAAAGATTTAAGTTTTTTGCTAATGTGAAAATCTATACATGATTGAAATACATAAAAATATAGTATTTCTGTTAATATTGCTTGTAAAATCCTAAATCAAAGGATATATTATGATTTTTTAATAATATGCTTTATCCATAATTCATACAAAGAAAATAATACTGAAATCTGCATGACATTAACCAAAAAATATACAAGTTTCAGTCTTTTGTTTTCTCTCCATTGCTTCCTATTTTTTTTTTAAATATAGTTTTAAGGTAAAAAAAATAATGAAGCACTTTATAACCTTGATACCTGAAGCTTATCAGTGTCTTGATCAGTGATTTTTAAGACAGCCAATTACATTTTGCAGCAATTACATATCATTTAGAATTTATTAATTTATAACAACATAAGTAACTGTTCTACTATCTCTATTTTTCAAATTCATAATTTCTTCCTTACCAATGATTACAGAACCTAAAACATAGCAGTAAATTGGTAAACGGCAAAAATATGCAATTTCCACTCACATGATTACATAACAGCAGTTCCAAGAATTAATATTTTAAATTTTGCCCAAGTTCGGCAGATGATAAAATGAAGCTGAAAGCTCAAATATGTAACTGAATTCTATCAACAGGAAACTTCATTACCTACTTTTAATGATCATCCAGACTAGTGTGCATTCCCATTTTTCTAATTTCTTGTTTACATACTCAAGCCAAATAATGAGATTTTGTTGAATCATAACATACTGATTTTGTTCCAATGTGGACAAACTGAAAACTAAAGCTCTGCATTATGGCAAAGTATTAACAGATGATTTATTTAAGAATAGTGATAAATATATGAAGTGGCTCACTTCACCCGAATATTTTTTTAGGGGGGGGCTTAGAAATATAGAGTACATTTACTAATTTTCACACTGCTTTTTTTTTATTCCAGAAAATGTTTCAGACCTTGTTGGAATATGAGGCCTCTTGCAGTAGCAGCTTTCTAGACCTCACACATCATCCTATACCTAATAACAGAGATCTGATGGCAACAGGTGGACTCCACTGCCAGCATATTTTGAAAAATCTCTGACTATGAGATAATAACATCTGCAAAACCATATGCAAATAATAAGATGAATGAAAAATAACTTTGTTTTGTAACTTTTTCTGAAATGGTCACAGAAACAATAAATATAAATAATCACTTTTTGACAATAAAAGGCCATTTTTTTAAACATATTTGATGATCTTGAATGTTATTTGCTAAATGTTTGTAGTGTAACTCTAATTCATTTCTTGGTTTAGAGCTAAAAATTTTGGGAATATTGATTTTAATTTTTAGAAGTCTTCTAATTATACATTGTTGACAAAAATAACGAAATGGCTCCAGATCTATACTACAGGTAGAATAAGATATTCACTTAATCCTCTTCATTTTTATTTTTTCCAATTTTTAACATGAAATGTAGACGGAGATAATTTTATTTTCCCTTAGAAGGGTAACCACTGGCAGTGATATATTTCTTAGGTTAAAAGGTACAAAAACATATGCTCAAAAATGGATGGAATAAAAATTTTTATTACGAGTTAGCTGTCTGATACAAGCAATGCCTGATTCCTCACATTCAGTGAGTAGAAAAAACAACTTTTATTCTATATTACATCTGTTTTGATGAAATTTTATTTCTTCAGTTCCTTCCTAATGTTTCACATTTGTGAAAATAAAAACATTTCTGAAGAACAATAACCCACAATATTTCCAAAACGTTTATATAATTAACACAAAATACTTTTTTTGGTTAATGAGAAAACAACACATGTTAAAAATCATAAAAAGGATAATTTTTATCTGGTAGAATAGTACAAAATGTTAATCTTTAGACAGCTTGTCCAGATATTACTACACAAAAATATTGCAAGATAAAAATTACCTTTATCATTCTTGATAAATCACCTGCATCAGCAAGATCCAAAACTATGTATAATTCATTGTCATCAATAAAGGAAGCTAAATATTTTATGACATTCGGATGATTAAGTTGCTGGCAGAAAAAAAAAAAATTAGGATATTACTGTATTATAAGTGTTCTTATAACAAATATTTAAATAAATAATTAAAATTACCGATATATAATTAAAAAACAGCTATTAATTTATTTTAAAAAAATCAAAATAAATATTCCACTAATTCTTAATTACTTGAAGCAAGTTAATTTCCTTCATGCAATCCAATCTTGCTTTTGAATCCATCATCTCAGAAATCTAAATAAAAGAAAACAAGATAAAATATAAGTTTAATATTATATTGCACACATACATATAAATACCATGAATAGGGGAATAAACTAAAAGAAAGATAAATCTGACTATTCTTTTATTAGCAAAGGAAATGCATTCTGGGTCAATAAATTCCTGCACTAGAAAAACATTCTTTTATAATTAAACTTGATATAAACAATGATGAGCATGAGCAATTTTCATTACAAATGGGAGAACACTGAAGACAGCCACCCCTTTGCAGTAGTTAGAACTTGGGTTTGATTACCCGTGTTCAATAATTTTATCCACTCTGTTACTGAATTTTTGCATCAGACACAAACAGCCATACACATGCATGTCAATTTTTATGACTGACAGAATGCATATACACAAATACAAAAATATAATAGGAAATTTTTTAAGTGTTTATTTCATATAAAACATGCAGAAGGTGGTTAAAACAGGATACTTACTTGAACTTTCTTCAATGCAACTAATTTACCATCCAGTTTGCATTTGGCTCGGTAAACCACACTAAACTGGCCTTTACCGATCTTTTTATCAATTTCGAAGTTTGATAGCATTCCATATATAGAGTCATTTGAAGCTAATTTTGAGATTTCCTCATCAAGATCAGACATTTTTATTGCCATAAAATCTGCATAATAAATAAACCATTATAAAGGCCTCTTTTTAAAGCAAAATGTTAATAAAATTAAAAATATATGATAAAATGTATAAAAATTTTGTGAATGTTATACGTTTAATAAAGAAATTTAAATAAAACTAAAAATTATAAAAGTTATTTTCTGCAATATGTACAGCTTTTTAATTTTATTATATGAGCATAAAAAATTGAAACTGCAGTTTACTAAATTACGATACCATTAAAAAGGTCAGATTTCCTTCAAACAAAACAGACTAAGGAGAACAGAATATAATCTCTGTATTAAAAGGGTAATTTTTCATTACAATATAGAGGTTCCAACATCTTTATAGATTTTCGCTGTCCTAAAACACCCAACAATTCTCTGCTATTATCTATTTATTTACTTTTCTTCTAACGATATTGAAAAATTCCCGGTGTTGCCAAAATAACTTTAATTTAAACCAAGCTCATTTTACAAAATTCTCATTTTGATAAAACAATATTGTTTTTTAATTGTTTCATTCAAGCGTTGTACCATATTAAAAAATAAAATAACTATATATAAATATATGAAACATTCAGAACATTTGAATAAAAAGTTTCTTTATCCTTGCATTATGGTGGTAAACGTTAAAAGATTAACCGTAGCCGTTTGGGATTGTCAACAAATCCTTTTCAACGTGGTATTTAAAGGTGCAATCTGTCCCGATTTTCTTGTCCCTGAAATTAAGGCAGTTTATTGAATCTTCTGCTTTAGAATTTATCCTAGTGCTTAATTTTGAAAATAAAATTACAATGCCAGATTTAGACGCTTCTGTTGCAGAAAACGTAGGCGATGACACTGGCGTTCCAAAAAGTGCCGCACAGTTAAAGAAAGAAGCAAAAAGAAAAGAAAAATTGGAAAAATTTAAGCAAAAACAGGAAAAAATTCAAGCGAAAACTTCTGACAAACCCATTGTAAGTAATTATAATTTCTTAATATTTATATAAATTCATTCTTAAGAGGAAACATGTTCATGTGGAAAGGTTCTCGATGAGTTCTACCTGATGCAACTCTCTGCAGGAATGACGTTGCCTTGAATAACCTGCATTAGAAGTTGAGGTCTTTAAAGTAGAGAAGGAGAATTATCATAGAAATCGCATGTTATGTATGAATAGCTGTGTTTTAATGTGATCAGTGATACTTAAGCAATCTATGTTGTGTTGATTAGCAAAACGTGATCTTAGAAGAATTGAGGCCGATTTCATGGCCTTTCAGAAGCAGTGCTGAGCGAAATTTCTAAGTGATACATAATTGTATTTCAGTGTGGAATTGAAGGAGAGGAAGAAAGTTATAAACAATTGGTTTATTGTACTGATTGTTATTTCATGTCAACTAGTAAAGAGTGCCCGGCAAACCTGAATGTTACATAATTATCATTTTTAACTGTTCATATTTGTTTCGAATAGAACAGCTGAGCCGGCGCTTAACTTTTTGCCGCCCCGTGTAATTTCTCCTGTTTCTATATTCAACCGTCCAGTGCCTTCCTAAATTAAAAAAATTTTGCTGCCTGATGCAGTTATACCGGCTCCGCAGAACGGTCGTAACAAAAAAATGTAAGTTCTTTTGTGTGTATAGACTTTATTTTAATCATAAGTGATTCAGTATAGATTGTGATAGGAAATATAGTTATGAAATAATGAGATTAGTTCTTTTTAATTGAACCTGTGATGAATATTGACCATGCAGATACATCAACAAGGCCCAAATGCGGTTTAGGGCACTGCTTGGCGGCGATTGTTTTTGAATGAGCAATAAACGCGCCAACATGGGTAACTCCGTATATCCGCGAAGATGGCTGACTGGGTATTTTGAAGCTACGGAAACATGTAGTTTTCGCGCATGCGTGTTTCCTATTTTATAGAGAACGGTTTTATTGGTAATGTGAGATGACGTAGCGGTTTATTCGAAATTCTGACGTGTTAATTTAAGTAGTTATTTCAGTTGTCGTTGTATTTTGTGTGTTGAGTGTTGGCTATTTTCGTTCCGTATATTTCGCGAAATACCAAGCCGCTATGGATTTAGCTGTGATGCTGAGAGAGGTGAGTGAATGTACATGTACATTTATTACTTTATTGGAAGTGCAAGTTGCTTAATTTTTATATTTTGTTGCCTTTTATTGAAATAATTTGTATCAGCTGAAGAACAGAACGCTGGTATCGTTTGCAATTTATTTTATTTTGTTGATTTGTGCACATTGCCTACATTGTGCAATTCGCTGATGTTTTTTTTAAGTTAAAACGGAACGCTGTGCACATGGCATTTTCTTGTAATTTATTTTCGTTAATTTAGCTTATTTTGTTCATTTGTGTACGTTGCGTATATTGTGCAATTCGCTGAAGTTTTTTTTAAGTGTAAAAGGAACGCTGTGCACATGGCATTTTCTTGTAATTTATTTAGTTATTCTAGCTTATTTTGTTTATTTGTGTGCATTGCCTACATTGTGCAATTCTCAGATTTTTTTTTAAGTTAAAACGGAACGGTGTGTACATGGTATCGTTTGTAATTTTAATGCCCTTTTAAAAAAAATTCCTTCTTTCTGGGATGCCATTTTGGTTACGTTTTCGCGGAGCGTGTTGGGAAGGTTATGTAACGCATAAAATGTGTAAGTATTACAACATAAAATGTAAATAATTAATTTAAAGGTAACTGACGAATATTTTAATGATTGTAATGTTCGTTTTGCATATTATGTTATTATATTTTTGTGGCAATAGTTTCCATACTAATTATTGGTTTAGAATTGTATGTTTTGTTTACAATAGGTTTTCGCGGAGCGTGTCGGGAAGGTTGCAATGAATTGCAAAGACGTTTCGCAGAAACGCGCCGAATTGGCGATTTTCAAAAAATCGCCAAGCAGTGCCCTAAACCGCATTTTCACCCATAAACAATTCCCAAAAATTTGTAAAAATTTTTTTAAACATAATTGTCTACAACATGATGTTATGAAGTGCAAACAAATGAGTATCAGCTTTTGTTGTTTTGATCACAACTGAATGTGCTTGTGTTGTTTCTGTTATACATCAATTCATAGAATGTATTTTTGTTGTATGTTAGAAAAATAATTTTAAAAAATTAAATTTTGTATGAGTGATCCTTCTGTTGAAAATTTTGTGAATACTAATGAGATCTAGGTGGCCAAATAAATGTGGTTGTGTTCAAATAGAGCAAATTTTGTTTAAACAAAGCTGCTAATCTGGATCATGACCAAGAAGAATGAGTAATCATGTACTACTTATCTGGGCAGTTAGCGAAAGCCAGTCTTATGGCTTTAATGGGCCATGCCCAGTTACGCCGCAAAGGAGAGCGACCAGCAATCCAGCCATACAAAATTAACAGCCTAAAAGTGAATAAAGATATTAAGAATCCAGAAAGCCAAATCATGATTCTGAAAACGTTTGTAAAGATAAACATAAATAAGCATAAAATACATTCAGCTGAAAGTATGTCACATAACTTTATTGAACTGTGGCTGAATCTTAGCAACACAAAAGGAAAGAGAGAACTAAATATAATGTTTGGTTAAAAAATAAAAAAATAATAGGGAAGGAGTACAGACATGCAAAGAACATACAACCCAAATAATACAAGTACAACCATACATAAATTATGCATATAGACAAAGCTTACAATATAAAATGAGAAGGCACAGCAAAATAAAAATAAGAATCTCAAATGCTGATACCCAAAGCACGGAGATCACTCTTATTGATGTAAAGAACTACTGTAAATAATTTAGTGAAATTTTAAATCATTGAAAAGTTTACATTCCTCAAGAAAGTGCTGAGCATCTCCCACCATACCATATGTAGTGCATTCATTGTTGTCCTGGATTTTAAATTGGTAAAAGTTTACAATTGGGTGCCCCTTGTTTTTTTGGTGATTCTGTTTTGATGCCAAGATCGGCGCCAATACGACACAATTTCAAGATAGCCGCTACTCAAAACCAAAACAAGAAGTCAAAGAATTTCACAAACTCCGTGTCCATGTACACATCGACCTATTTTCACTTAAAAAAAAAATCAGAGAATTGCACAAACTAGTCATTGCACATTTTGACTTTGTCCATGTCCACATCGATTTATTTTCAATTAAATAAATCAAGAAGTTAAAACTCTCATGGTATACAGAAATGGAGTTTCATCGCCAAAACTGAACAAAATTTTTCGCCAAAAAACAAGGGCACCCAATTCCACACTAGAGCCTTTAAATTTTTGGAAAAATTCCATGAAGTGCCCATGTTCAGTTAAAAACTGATTTACATCAGTGTCTGTCAGAAGGAGTATTCTTTTTCCCTTTTAACTCTATAATTTTTTAAGTATTTAGTTTTCCTCTCTGACATATTCCCACTCATTGATGTAGTGTTGATGCATTATACTTATTGCCCTTTTCTTAGAAAATTGGGCATAGGAGTTTTCCAAGACATTCCACAAGATGGCCCCTTTGAGAAGCATATCAGCTTTCTCTTTGTGATTAATTTTAGTATGAGCTTTAACCAAGCCAAAGAAAATCATATGAAAGTTTCCGAGTTCTTTATATAAGTGTTTTACATCATTTATCATTTAATTATTTTTTTCTGAGTTATACAAAACTTCGAGGCAAGAAAGACTATCTGAGAATATAAGAAAGACGTGTGGATTGGCCATTCTGTACTCATAGATCCATTTTAGATCATAGATCATGTATTATGTGATTGGGTATTTCTTTCTTTCTTAGATAATGCAACTAAAATGTTATTTTTAAATTCAAATGTGCAATAAAATGGCAAGAAAAAGAAATGATTAAAACAACCAATTTTAGTGTCTTTATCCAAAAAACAAATAACTAAATTCATTTGCATATTACATGATTATCCAAATTCATTTTATTTTGAATCTCTGTTTTCGTTGTCATTAAATCTGCAATTTGGGAAAAAATTTTTAATGGTGTAATTATGAATTAATAAAATTACTCCATTTCAGCAAACAAATTCATTATAAGAAAACTTGTGATGAAAAAGATCACAATTATGGAGAAAGTTTTCGTCTATATGGATTAAACCTCTCTACTTCTACTGTTTGGGAATTTTTTGTGAAGAAACACACATAATTGAGTTGGAGCATCTGATCTAGTTCTGTGATGCTTGGGCTAGTATGGTAGGTAGTGGAGACTGGATATCGTACAATATAGTCTTAATGATGTCAGGTGTAGTTTTTTTGCAGAATGCAGCTGCTTGAAATCTATTGATACAAAAGCCTTTTGAAGACATTAGTGTTGAAGAAATAGGGATATGAGACTTTTGGAGTCTCTTCTGTGGCAGAGCTTTGCCTCGGAACTAAAATTGAGTTTCAAGTAAATCTGTGAAGTAATTATTTAATTCAGTCCAATCCAGTTATCCAACCTATCCAATATAATCGTAGATGTTAATGATTCTTTCTTTTCCTCTGTATCTCATAACTACTTTATACACTAACCTACTCTACATAAGTTAAATTTATCCGGTGAAAATGCGCTTTAGCCCACTGCTTGGCGATGTTTTGAAAATCGCCAATTCGGCGCGTTTCTGCGAAACGTCTTTGCAATTAATTGCAACCTTCCCGACACGCTCCGCGAAAACCTATTGTAAACAAAACATATAATTCTAAACCATAAATCAGTATGGAAACTGTTGCCACAAAAATATAATAAAATAATATGCAAAACGAACATTACGATCATTAAAATATTTGTCAGTTAGGTTTAAATTAATTATTTACATTTTATGTTGTAATACTTACACATTTTATGCCGTTACATAACCTTCCCGACACGCTCCGCGAAAACGTAACCAAAATGGCATCCAAGAAAGAAGGAATTTTTTTTAAAAGGGCATTAAAATTACAAACGATACCATGTACACACCGTTCCGTTTTAACTTAAAAAAAAATCTGAGAATTGCACAATGTAGGCAACGTACACAAATGAACAAAATAAGCTAAAATAACGAAAATAAATTACAAGAAAATGCCATGTGCACAGCGTTCCTTTTAAACTTAAAAAAAACTTCAGCGAATTGCACAATGTAGGCAACGTACACAAATCAACAAAATAAGCTAAAATAACGAAAATAAATTACAAGAAAATGCCATGTGCACAGCGTTCCGTTTTAACTTAAAAAAAACATCAGCGAATTGCACAATGTAGGCAATGTGCACAAATCAACAAAATAAAATAAATTGCAAACGATACCAGCGTTCTGTTCTTCAGCTGAGCCAAATTATTTCAATAAAAGGCAACAAAATATAAAAATTAAGCAACTTGCACTTCCAATAAAGTAATAAATGTACATGTACATTCACTCACCTCTCTCAGCATCACAGCTAAATCCATAGCGACTTGGTATTTAGCGAAATATACGTACGAAAATAGCAAACACTCAATAGAAAAACACCGCATTCAAAGAATAAAACGAGAACTGAAATAACTACTCAAATTAACACGTAAGAATTTCGAATAAACCGCTACGTCATCTCACATTACCAATAAAACCATTCTTTATAAAATAGGAAATACGCATGCGCGAAAACTACATGTTTCCGTAGCTTCAAAATACCCAGTCAGCCATCTTCGCAGATATACGGAGTTACCCATGTTGGCGTGTTTATTGCTCATTCAAAAACAATCGCCGCCAAGCAGTGGGCTAAAGCGCATTTGGGCCATTTATCCTTAAGTGGAGGGAAAGAATTTGGTAATATGAAAAGAAAATGAAACTTCTGGAAAAGAGTGATTATTATATACAATATATTAATTTAATTGCTAAAGAAAAAAAAAATCAGTGAATGTATGTAGAAGAATAGTATATTGAAGAGGCAAGGCAAACAAGTTTCTTCATTAAATTTGAGTTATAGGAACAGTCTTGCTATTCAGTAACTGTATCCTGTATGTTCTTACAGATTCTAAAAATTCAATGTGCTTTTTTTTATCTCCAAAGGGCTATCAGTCTCAAAACTGTGTTATATGTTGAATCACTATAAACGGTTATAACACTTTTCAAATTGTTATTATTAGTTAAAAAAATTAAACAATGAAGATTTGCATGAAAATTTGTATGTTTCTCACACTGTGAAAAATAGTCCTCCACACGAATATGGAAATTGGAAGCCCGTATTTAGGATTTCAAATTTGTTTTATTATCTGTTTCATACTTTTTAAACTTTAACAAGTTTTTGATTAAGAAACTCAATGATTTCAAAGTGAGCAGTAGCAACACATTGTATGGAATAAAATACTTTTGTGTTTTCCAAAACTGTTTAAAATGATCTGAAGAAGAATCTGTACACTCTCGCCGCTGTATAAATTCACAAAAGTAAGTGCCAGACTGTTGGTGGCATTTCTTTCGAAAATCTCTTTTTATTACACCCCACATACCTTCAATAGTGTTGATATGAGCTCCAGAGTCCGAATCCTTAAATGTCACTGCGTGATTTATTGAGAGTTCAGCAAAGCCATTTAAGCCTTCATTTGCACACCAGTCAGTTGATGCTTTCTTTATTCATTCCAAATCGTACAGAAACTTCAGGTCACGGAGTATAATGAAGGAGGTGAAACTACCAAGTAGAAAAACGGGTCCAAAAATGTCACGATCACTAGATGGCGCTGCTGTTGCATCTGTGCCATTTCAAATGTAAAAATTTATTGAGCCGCCAGTCGGCTAAACTTCCTAATTACGAAGAAATGTTTATGATTTTATGCGATGGATTGCTTCATTATCAACATTCGAAAAATAATTTTCTGCATTAGACAGGCATAGGGCTATTGCCCAAGAGACTTTCGATAAGAAAATGTTACTGAAGTATACATTTTTAAGTTCGTCGGATAATATTCTATTCACTAATGATTGTATTTTATTCCTCAAATAAAGAATGCCAAAAAATTCAGCATGCAATTTGAAAGCTTTTTGCTATTATAAAATTAATTTACAGCTTTCATGCTGTAAGGCTTGTAGTACTTTTTATGAATGATTAATTTGAAGATATTTTTTCAGCCCCCCCTTTAGAAAAATAATCATATTACTAGTAATAATACTTACTGTATATATGTTAAATTTAATTAAAATAGGTTCTTCCCGTCTTCGATTTTTTAAAATGCTTAGATACCAGCTTAATATAAACTGTGGCCGAATTTTAATAAAGCTGATAGAATTTTTTGCTTCAGTCAGTAAATTTTGTCATTTTAAAAGAATAACTCATTATGACATTTGTTAAAAATGTGATATTGATTTATTCTTTTTTATGAATCAGACGTCAATTTTGATTTTGATATTTTTATCGTTTTTTGTTAAAAATTTCAATATCTTTTGTTATTTGAGAACAACTGAATTATGTTTCAAATTGATTTGACAACATTTTAAAATAGAATTCAGTTAAGCATTCTGAACTCTCTTTACAATATTCATAATTAAATATAAAGAGTAAAAAATATATTCAAATTAATTCAATCTATCTTTAATTTGTCTTGCTTGAACTAACTTCTAACCAATAAATGCAGTAATTTAACTAAAAAAATATTCCCGATCTTTTGTATTTTAAAAATACATGTGCCAAACTCTTTTTCTTCAAAAGATATGTATGCAGACATTGAGCTGTTGGCCATGGTTAAATTATATATTACTTTCATTACCCACAAGTTAAGTTTTTTTTTTTCGAAATTAAGTATAGTTAATAAGTTTTCAAAGTAAATCATTCTATCCTATTCAATAGCCTAAAAGATGAATTTTTTATGTTTAGAAAAATTTTAGCATAGTTATAATGAGATGATATTTTCTTGCTATAAAGTTTCAAATTGGTAAATGTAGCTTTTTTTGAAAAAAAGTGTTGCATGTGTTATCTTTTACGGAAACAGATGCTTTATTTTTTATTTTCATTTATTGAACTGATTATTTATCAATAGAGTCTAATTACATTTGTTGCAAAACTACCAGTTTAATATCAAAATACCTGATGCGGTATTTAAAATTATCATTACCTATGTAAAACTTAAGTCCATTTTCTCTTGCAGTAATTATTTACTTTTTTATTTTCAATCTAATATCTCTTTTTCAACGATTAAGGACTCGCAGTGAAAGACACAAGTTCAGTTAAATCACAAAAATTTAATAAAAATGTAAGAGTGATTATATAAATAATCCTGAAACAATCTTAACAGTATTGTTTTATATTGTTACACACAGGGGTGAGCTATAGGAGGCTAGAGTGACTCCTTTGTTAAATTTGTGTTCAATTTTCAGGTTCTTTGGTGCCTTTTCAGGCCAATTCTTTGGTGTAGTTAAATAAACCAAACTAAACCCTTTCTTCTTTTTGTTTGTGGCTTAGAAAGTACTGCTGCTGAATGTCTACATGTCTATATAATTATATAATAGTTTGAAATCATATGGAAAACTATTATTTAAAAAATTTAATCGCAATTTGCTCTGAATTGAAGTGTTGGGAAGAAAACTGGAAGTGGCAATTAAACTTCTAAATTTTTCTTTTTTACATTTAATTTGGGGTTGGAATGCGCATTAGCCCACTGCTTGGCGGCGATTGTTTTTGAATGAGCAATAAACGTGCCAACATGGGTAACTCCGTATATCCACCAACCTTGTTTTGTTGATTTGTGTCTGCAATTCGCTGAAGGTTTTTTTAAGTTTAAAAGGAACGCTGTGCACATGGCATTTTCTTGTAAGTTATTTTCGTTATTTTATTCATTTGTGTATGTTGCCTACATTGTGCAATTCGCAGATTTTTTTTAAAGTTAAAATGGAACGGTATGTACATGGTATCGTTTGTAATTTTAATGCCCTTTTAAAAAAAATTCCCTCTTTCTCCGATGCCATTTTGGTTACGTTTTCGCGGAGCGTGTCGGGAAGGTTATGTAACGGCATTAAATGTGTAAGTATTACAACATAAAATGTAAATAATTAATTTAAACCTGACAAATATTTTAATGATCATAATGTTCGTTTTGAATATTATTTTATTATCTTTTTGTGGCAACAGTTTCCATACTAATTTATGCTTTAGAATTCTATGTTTTGTTTACAGTAGGTTTTCGCGGAGCGTGTCGGGAAGGTTGCAATTGCAAAGACGTTTCGCAGAAACGCGCCGAATTGGCGATTTTCAAAATATCGCCAAGCAGTGGGCTAAAGCGCATTTTTACCTAATTTGGCACTCCCCAGCTCATTGTTTTTATTCAATGTTACAGTTAGAAGATTAAAAAGGAAACATTAATGAAATAAATCATTTTAAATCATTCATTTTACTCCAAATTAGCAAGAATTAAATTATATTAGTAAAGCTATATATGTTGAAATATTAATAATCAACCATGTGCTTGGATCATGATAGCAGCATGCAATTTGAAAGCTTTTAAGAATTCTTCAGCTTTATGTAAGAATTTTATGTCAAATGATAGTGCATAAAGACTTTTAAAACAAACTCATGCATTTAGAATTTTTAAAAGACCTAGTTTTGATGATCCGACATCCTGAAGAGTTTATCTTATCTAATATATTAAGATTTTTTTTTTTCTTTTTAAAAACTTTTAATGATTTCTTTTTATTTCAAAATGTTTTCTCCTTCATGCATAGTTCTTTGTATTTTCTGTTTTTGATAAAAATAACCCATTTCATCTTAGTTTAGAATTTTGTTTTCATAAGATAAATTGAGAGCTTTTTCTTAAAATTTTCATACCTCCTCACCTCACCACTATTGTACATATTAATTTTAGATACAAAAACTTAACACTATTGAACCTTTGAGATATACTCATTCTCTCAGTTTATTAAAAAAATTGTGTACTATAAAGGAGATATTCCTTAAATCAAAGTTGACGATCAAAAAAAGAAAGATTTAATTTGTTTATGCATTATTCTTATTTTGTTTTACATCAGGCATTGATACAAATTTGACTATGTAGAATAGAAACCAATCAAACAATATATCAGTGAAGTAATTGAATGTAGGCTACACAAAGGAAATATCAGATTATCAAACAAGGAGACCAATGTGAGTAAAACAAAGGTAAATTGAAAACATCAGATCATAGTCTATCATCTTCAACATTTACCATTAAAAATTCAAAAAGTGAAAGAATTTTTCCTTAAACATAAAAGAAATTGTGACCTGATCTGTAAATTTCAATTTTATACCTAAAGTAATTTTAAGCTAATTAGTTACTACAGGCTGCTAACCGTAAGAAAAAAATATTTCAGAAATTATATATAAACTACAAAATCTTATATTTAAAATGACTTGCTCAAAATGGTAAATTAAAAAATAGGAAAAACTTTGCTATGAAATTATTTCATTATAAATTAGTGTTTCTTCGTTATTCAAGACATAGCTGTGCATTTATTTCTAGCTCATATGGCTTGCAGTAAATATAAATGCGGTATTTAAAAATATCATTTTAAAGCGGCAATATTTTCAATTTTTCAAGATTCAAATAAGCAAGCTGAAAACAACAGACATTTAAATAATGTGTCTTCAAGATCTTTAGTTAGCATATTATTGTAAGTAAAATGTGCAGTATTTGGGCATATCCTGAAGTTTCACTAAGGGCATACTGTTGAACAATATTTTTTTTAAAAAAATTGCATTAATGAATGGAAGTTAGAATTACATATATTTGAAAGTTGGATATAGTATCTGTGTATATTAATATATTAAGTATTGCATAACATGTAAAATATGAAATGCATAAAATAAAAATTTTAATTAACAAGATTTAAGGTCTGAATTGGAAATTTTGTTCAGTAATATTTACAAACAGTTTATAGCTTAAAATCATAATTCAATTTTAATGGAAATTTTGTGGGGTAATTATCGTGGTGTGTATGTGGTATTAAGAGAATATTTTAGTAGTATAGCAGCTTATCCAAGGTAGGATTATGGTCTTCACCATGTCATGGTGAGCTGTTCAATAAAAGGAAAAGAAGAGAGAGTCCTGGATACATTTTCAAAGAATGTTTATTTATCAGTTTTCACCAGACTTTGCTCCATATTGATTGCATGAAGTCCACCAATGTAGAATCCCTCCTGGCACCTAAAACATTTGTATTCCTCCACGCCTAGTGTAGTTTCACAGCCTTCGTTAACAGCATTCAACATCTCTCATACGGTAAGTGGGGGCAAAAAGTCAAAGATACTCAAGGAAAAGTATACGGGCTGTCTATCGCATTTGGAAAATAATGGCAGCCATCATCACATTTTTTTTTTGGTACATAAAACATTTCCAGTAGTAATACCATAATATAATATTGCTTGCTCCGCTAACTGCAAAAGAACGCAAGGAAAAACCAACTACGGCATATTTGTAACAAGAAGAGCACAAGCAGCAAAAATCCAGAGCGAAGCGAAAAAATAATGAAAAGTGCAAAAAGGCCAAGAGATTCACTAATTTCTGCTATTTATAAACTAGTACAGTTAAGCATCTCAACTAATGAAAATATCACGGAAGTTTAATTTATGGAGCATTTACGCACGAAGCCTCTATCTCCGCATCATCAAAGGTTAAAAATTTATCATCATCAAAATAGCGGTTTATCTAATAGGATAAAAATTTAGAAAGCCAAAACAGAAAGCTTTAAAAAGATAATGCCTTCGCATGAGAAAAAAAGTAAAAACACTTAAGAAGGATGTAAATTTTCCGTCAAAAAATTAAGGACCAGAATGAATTTAGAAGGGGTAGTAATCATGATAATTTAATAAAAACGTGGAATTTCTTGATATAATAAAATTAAAAGTACAGACAATGCAGAAGATAGGAAATGCAATGAAATATTCCACAGCGAGAACAACCAATCATAATATTTCTCTCAGTTTGCAGACAATCACTATGGAGCTAACAGTCTGAAATACATATTACATAGATTACAAATTACATTTTAAATGGAAAGATTTATCATTTAGGTATCACCAAACCATGCCATATAGCTAAAAACAAAATTTCTAATATTAGAACATAGAACCACTTATTTAAATATTCCATAATTCAATACGAAAAATACATTCATATAAACTCAAGTCTTCACATAAGCAACTTTTCATGCAAAATACGTAAGTGAACGATATAAATATGGTACATAAAATTTTCTAATATACCGTATTGTAAGTACACAGTAGAGAATTGTAAATGAAGTATTTCTATGATAAAGCAAAATACAATTTTTTACGCCCCCAGTTGCGCTTAATTAAATAAATCGCATACATAATGAAGAAACATTACAAACCACTATAATCACATCATACCAAGAACTTTTGAAATCAAAAACTTTTATGCACTTGTATATGTTAGGTGCAATGTTGTTGAATCTCGAAATGATATTGATATGGGTGATCAAGTCTTAAACTCTAATAATCTGCTCACACAATTGAGAAATCAACAAAAGAGGCATAGCAGTATTAATTAAACATATTGTAGAACTTGTAATAATGTTCTATGATAGTATATAAAGATGAGTGAAAAAAAAAGAATTAAGTGTGCTGTCTATTTCTAAGATTATATTGATGTATAACTTGACGAGTGGGAGAATCTTTTAGGAGCCAAACGAAGGCAACTGATGTGAATACTAAATGGCTGACAAAAAATCATTGTCAAGTGCACAAATAACATAATTTACATCACTTGCTTTAGAAGAAATAACACAAAAAGTTTCAGAAAACCTATGCTTGAATGTAACCTTAAGTTCACATACACTATATCATTAACAATGAATGATCTTAATTTGGCATTTTTTGTTTGACGAGTACTCTGTTTTATTTGCTTTATTCTAAAGTCTCATAGGTATGCTCATATCTTAGTTTTGTTAAAAGCTCAGACAAATAATATGATATATCCAACTGAATGACCTTGGATTAAACGTATAAGGTTTCTCCTTCAATCTCTTGATTTTCTTCGTTAGCATAAGCTGTGAAACCCTATATGGAGGACAGT
>KK119613.1:411711-429647 GCA_000611955.2 Stegodyphus mimosarum | reverse complement strand
AAAAAAAAAACATGCATACATTTATGCAGATTTTTCATTTTTTAAAATTTAGTGCAAAGCGATAACATTTAGTGGCAACAATTTGAAAAGTGATACGCCGTTTTTGTGTTTCCGACGCAAAATCGCAAAACGAAAGTAACAGTCCTTCGGGACTAAATCCCTTTGGACTAAAAAAAAAAAAAACAAATTAAATGTATTTGTTGTTTTGTGTTTTTTTATATTTTTCAATTTTTAAGATAGATATATTGAGTTTTTATGTATTTTTGCCTTGTCGCGAAGTGAGAATTGAAGTAATTGAATGAGAAATATATTTCTAATGAAATTCGAGCAAATAAGTTAAAATGAAAGGCAGGAAAAAATGGGTATAATTTAATATCGCGTACAAGGAAGTCATGTGGTGTACACATCAGATTTTTGATAATAATGGGAGTAAAAAAATAATAAATAATCTTGCATTAGTCTGTTAAGTATATTTATGAAATATTAAATTGAAGTTGAAAATCGTTTGTTAGAATATTTAGCTTTAAAAAAACCAGGAAGTCAGTTATGTATTTATAAATATATATATATATAAAGGACTTTTGTTTTTCGCGTTATCTGTCTGGGATTTATCCAGTTTGACACTTAATACAACAGGTTCGTAAATTTATTTATTAGAATGGTAATTAATTCAGTATATGTAGTATAAAGTTATGACGACCGAGCACTTCCGCATCGGAATAAGCGGATCTTCCAAGAAACATTTAACTCGTAAGTTTTCGTTCTGCCAAGTCACCTGAAAGAAATAACTTCATAAAAGATGCATACAAATAATAATAAATAAATAAAACAAGAAACGACCGATTAATCGGCATCACGGACTGGGCAATCCCGTTTGTCCGGTTGGGTAGTTTAAGGTCAGGGCGATCTCTCGTTCGCTTGGCGTTCTTTTGGACTGGTTTGTGTTTCAGAGAGCAAACGATGAGCCAGACTGTCGTATCTGAGAATGTGGCAACTTTAGATGGAGCTTTTGCATCTCCCGAAATAATATGTAGCAAATAAAATAGCATTTGGGATGGGTACGGTTTCTGCAGACGATTAATAATAATTGCTCTTTCTGTCATTATTGTTGTTCAGTGAGCTGCCGTATATGTTCTGTGTTCTGTGCTGCTATCAGTTTTCGATTTTTTTTCTCCCCCCTTTTTTTTCACCCTAAAGAGACGTTAACCCAGAAGGGCTATTAGTCTCGAAACGGCATTTAGCCTCGAATCACTTTTCAAATTGTTGCCACTTAATATTATTGCCCTGAGTTATATTTAAGGAAATTAAATAATGAAGAATCTGCATGAATGTAGGTATGTTTCTCGCATTATGAAAAAATGATGGTATCTAGAGACATCAAATTTTGAATAACGTGATCCTCCACACGAACATGGGCACTCGGATGCAGGCATTTTTAATCTGTTTTATTACTTATTACTTTCATATTTTGTAAAACTTTTAACAAATTTCTGAGTAACAAACTGTGGTTCAAGTGCGAAGAACATGATATTTAATAAATAAAGGTAACACACAAGAAAATCTGAAAGGTTTCAGATTTTAAATTACGTCCAAAGGGGCGTTTTTTTTTACATTTTGTTTGTTACCTTTATTTATTAAATATCATATTCTTCGCACTTAAACCATAAAGTTCAGTTCAAGAGCAATATCGCAGAATAATTTTAAATTTAGCATATCTTTAGAATTTTCGATACACAGTCTCGCGTGCTGGAGATAAAATTGTTTTTTCTTTACAACGTTCTCATTGCTGGCTTTGAAATTCTTGAGTTTACTAATCAAAAATTCGTTAAAGTGTTACAAAATATGAAATAGATAATAAAACAAATTCCAAATTTCAAATTTGAGCTTCCAGATGCCCATATTCGTAGGAGGATTACGTCATTCAAAATTGGAGGGCTCTAGATACCGTTGTTTTATCACAATGCGAGAAATACACATGCATTTATGCAGATTCTTCATTATTTAATTTCTTCAAATATAATACCGGGCGATAATATTGGTGGCAACAATTTCAAAACTGAAACGAACATTCGGAGTGATTCAACGCAGAATCGCAAAACGAAAACAATAGTCCTTCAGGGACAAAGCCCCTTTGGACTAAAAAAAAATATATATATATATTTCCAGGGCGCGAAACTGTCTATCGGAAATTCTAAAGATATGCTGTTTTTAAATATTTTATTGTGTATTTCAAATTTTGTAAAACTTTAACGACTTTTTAATTAACACAGTCAACGATTTCAAAGCAAGAAGGGGCAACATTGTACGGAATAAAACTTCTTTATCTCCAGCGCGCGAAACTGTGTATCGGTAACCCTAAGTATATGCTATTTTTAAGCCGGAAGGGCGTTAGCCCAAATGCCCTCGAAACATGTATGTGTGTTTAAATGGGGAAGGGGGAAAAAAACCCCTCCCCTTTGGCCGTAATATAAAATCTGAAAGCATTCAGACTTTTTTTTTAGCACAAATGGGGACTTTTCCAGAAGGGCTGTTAATTTCATTTTCAATTTTCCCGTGGTTCACTATAAACGGTGTTCACTTTTCAATTGTTGCCACCAAATATTAGAGCCTTACATCATATTTAACGAAATAATATAATGAAGAATCTGCATGAATGTATGTATGTTTCTCGGACGGTGAAAAAACAACGGTACCTAGAGACATCGAATTTCGAATAACATAGTCCTTAATAATAATGTGGCTTAATAATAATAAAACATAATAATGTGGCCATCTGGAAGCCAAAATTTGGAATTTGTTTTATTATCTGTTTCGTATTTTGTAAAACATTAACGAATTTTTGATTAATAATTTGTACGATTTCAAAGCGATCAATGGCAACACTGTACGGGGGGGGGGGAGAAATTATCTCAAGGGCGTCGGACTGTGTATCGGAAATTTCTAAATATATGCTCTTTGAATATTTTGTGATATTGCTGTTGAGTTGAATCTTATGGTTTAAGTGCGGATACCATGATATTTAATAAATAAAGGTAACACACAAAATGTTAAAAAAATACTTTTAGAAGAAGCGTCAAAAACTATTCTAACTTTCGTAGAATGTTTCTACTCACGCACTATGGCGTGATGAGGCATGTGATGCCCAATTTTCAAACTACCATTTAAATACATATCTGCCCTTTCCACTGTACCATCTTTGAAATGTTCGTTAATTATCTAATTATATTTTTAGCAAACGCTGTTTTCATAATTATTATTTAAACCTTGGGCGTAATATAAAATCCGAAAGCTTTCAGTTTTTTTTTTTTTTTGGTGGGAGGGAGAGGAGTAGGTCAAAGGGACGTTAGCTCAGAAGTGCTATAAGTCTCGAAATGACATTTTGCGTTGAATCTCCAGTGTGAGAAGTGTTGAATCACTTCTCAAATTGTTACCACCAAATGTTATCGCTCTGTATTATATTTAAAGAAACTAAATAATGAAGAATCTGCATGAGTGCATGTATGTTTCTTCAACTGTAAAAAAACAACGGTACCTGAGCCATCAAATTTTGAATAACGTAATCCTCTACCCGAACATGTGTACCTGGAAGCCGGAATTTTGAATATCGAATTTGTTTCATTATTTCTTTCATATTTTGTAAAACTTTAAGGAAGTTTTGATTAAAAAACTTAACGATTTCAAGGCGAGCAGTGGCAACACTGTACTGAGTAAAACATTTTTATCGCTAGTGCGCGAGATTGTGTATCGGAATTCTAAAGATATGCTGTTTTTAAATATTTTTAGCCCAAATGTTGTCGAAACGTGTAAGTGTGTAAATAAATACATTAAAAAAAAACTTTGCCATAATATAAAATCTGAAAGCTTTCAGATTTTTATTTATTTATTTTTTAATACCTTAATTAAAGATGTCATGCTTTGTATTCTCATATGCAATACAGGAAGCTCTATTGTCTTTCTTAGATGCTGTGAATTGTAAAATAATGAGATTAGGACTTTTCATTGGTAACTGGTGTTAAAAACCTTTTCTTTGGTGTTTTTCTGTTTTTTTTTTTTCATTTCCTTGTTTCAAAGTACTTTGATGATATGTGAGTTGGATTTTATGGAACGTTGACCATTCCTTCGTTTTTATAGCTGGATGGGAATGCATATGTCAGAAAACGTACCTTCGCGTGCTTTGGCATAATCCATCCAACAAAACAAAAACTCATGATTGTATAGTTTATTTTCTTCTTTTGGCAACAGTACGACTCCACTCCCAGAAACATAGAAGTGCTGACTGACATATGTTTCGAATTTTTAAAGTTTGGGAAGAAACTGTAAAGGAAGGAAAAAGTTTGATTTGCAGCTTTTAGACGGATTTTAAAAAGAAGGAATAATTAATGATTTAGAATTGTAGCGGTGGTTTAAATGTATTACATTACGGCAAAGCATTTTAGTGCTAAATCTGCCTAAGGAGAAAGTTGGTTATTGGAGTATGGCAAAGCACACGAGGGCTATTTGTCTAAGACAAAGAATGCCTTCGTGAACGACTTTCTAGGGTAAACTGGTTCGTATTTCCGTTGCATATATGTAAAACCAACTATGCACCTCGATGTGATTGAGCGCAGGTGGAATTCGCAGTATTCAGCATTCTTAACCGCTTGGTTACTGGTGGATTTCTATCTAAGAAACGAGATGCTTTCGTGGATGACTTTTTAAGGAAACGGACTCGGATTGATGTTATGACTATGGTATTACATGTAAAAATTTTTCATTTGCTTTGATTTATTGTTGGACTGGAATGTATATACATATCCAGAAAAGGAATCAGACTGGATATACTAATGATCAAATGTTTAATAGAGAAGGGAAACTGAACGGATTTGCTATTGGACTACCATTGCCATCTCAAGCGTGTAATTAAACTCTTTTAGACGAAATCGAACCCTGGAAAAATTTATGTATACATTTTTAAATCGTTGTGCTTTTGCTTTTATTAAAATTACGAGGTATAACATTCTTGCTGTAGCTCTGCGAAAGATATTCCCGTGATACATATGATATTCATCGGATAAGTGTTGGGAAAATTTGCGAAGGAAAAAGAGAAACGATTTAAACAATTTCTGTCGAAATCAAGGACTGCGTATGCTTTCGTGCGAATCCTGCATATCCTGCCGTTTGACTTAAACCAGATGTTCTTTATGAGCAGCTGAATCTATTGTTTGAAATCGTCCGAGTGGAAGCTTTTGTATCCCTCCCCCCCCCTAGCTGAAGTTCTCATCTGTGCAACCTTGTATAGTCAAAAGAATTTAAATTTCTCTCTCTCTCTCTTCCCCCCCTCGCTTGTAACTTAGATTTCTCTGATAGTACTTTTGTATTTATTTTTGTTTTTTAAAATATAATTATTAAATGAAACAGTTACAGTTATTGTATTTTTTTGCTTGTTAAAGTATGAATTAAATCTGACATATCTGGTGCATTATAATTAAAATAGTATGTATAAAATTAGTGAAAACAGTATTTTACTTTGTTGACTAAAAATTTGGGAATTTCTTTTCCCGTAATTGTTACTGGGCTCGAGATATTAATTTGTTATGGAATTAAGTTGTGTTTATGGAATTAACTTTAACTACCGAGTCTAATTTGATTTTTTTCGCAGCAATTGAAAAGTATTAAAAAATTCGGTAATTTGATATGAGTAGCCATAGTTAAGAAACAATCATTTGAGCACTTTGGCCGCATCTAGCATATATAGGACATTTAAAATTCATGAAAAATTATTTTCAGGGTATCTTGGAAAATTCTTACTTCCTCCTAAAAAAGTGTTGTATTTCGTCATATTGGAGGTTTTGTCTTCTATCCATTTATTGAAACTTGCCATACATATTTCGTTCTATATGTCTAGTTACGTGTAAAGTTATTAAAATACTTAAGATTACGTACATATGCAGTTGCCAACTCTCCCGATTTAGGTGGGTGACTCTCTATTTCTGACCGTTCTCCCGCCAACCCGTTTTTCAATTTATTTCTCCCGACTTTCTCCTATTCTTGAAATTTCTCACGATTTTTATGTAGCTTGGCTTAATACTTCGTTATTTGCATCCCAAAAAAAAGTGATTTGAGGACTCTGAAAGCACCTGGTTTTTCTCAAGACTACATAGAAAACCAAAGTAGTTTCACAGGTAAGAAATTATGGCGCGTTTCTGTTTTGTGAGTGAGAACACGTGTCCGAAAACGGCATGTTCCATTTCTCCAATGAGCATCGAGTGCCACTGCGTGTCATCTGACACGTATTAGCCAATGAGCAGAAAGCAAGATCGAGGTTGTTATTTCGTTTATTTTGTTGTTAACCTGCGTGAAAATACGTGCTTTCGAGAAATAGTTTAAGAAATTAACGATATTTCGTATTAGTTATGTCTGCGAAAAAGGCAAAATACTCAGGTACTTTTCAAAAATCGTACACAGATGAATTTTCTTCTAATATTTCCTCAAAGAAATGTAATGCATTTGCGATGTGTACCGTTTGTTACTGCAAATTTTCGATTTCGCACAATGGAAGGGGCGATGTTCTCAAACATGTTCCTACACGAAAACACAAGGACAACATGAGTCCTATTGAAAAAAATGAAAATTTACTTTTTTCCATGGAAACAAAGGACCAAAAAGTTATTAATGCAGGATGTACTGTTTGCATTTAAGAATTAGTAACTGAACTTTCAGATGTTAATTAGTAACGATTTGAAATTAATTCATTATTAAAAAATATTTTTGTCATTTAAAAATCTTTTTTTCGTTGAAAATAAATATTCCGATTTCTAAAATAATTCTCCCGATTTTTGAGTGTCATAGGTTGGCAAGTATGCCTACATTTAGGTAATCAAATTTTTGCATTAGTAGATACATTTAGGTAGTCTAATTTTTGCTTTCTTCATTATACTAAGTACCCGACAAGACAAACAACTAGAAACTAATGAATATTATCGTTTTGTTGCGGTTTCATTTCCTATAATAGGCACTTGAAGGTCGTTGCTAGCCCTTCCCACTTGCGATCGTAACACAGCCGACTTTATCATTGAGTTGGCTGTGGATCATTACGCCTGTCGTCATCACCACACAGATCTTATTTTCTCCACCTCATCTGAGATTGTAATTCAGGCAAGGTTCAGGTTAGCCTTCATTAATGCACTTTTTACGAAGCGAAACAGTGTAAACGGAAATGACATCAGAAGAAAACAACTGGAGATAGAAATCACCTGCTACAAATTACCATTCCCATAGCTAGTGCATTTTCATGTTTCTCTGCATATAAAATCTCGGATATTTTAGTTTTCTTGTAAAGTTCCTCACGAAATTATTCTGTTTTACGAAAGTAACTTAATGTGTAGGTGTTATTTCCTAAAGACTAAAATTCCGAAAATTTATGTTTATTATGTTACCGAAGAAATCTTTGCTTAAATTACTCTGGCAGATATTTTGTAAATCTATAAGGTATTTCTCCCGCAGATCCGAGGTTCGAGTTCCGCCGAGGGCATTGCTCATTTTTCATGACTCCTGCTTCCAAATAAATCCTAATGTCTCTAAACTGTCTTAATGATCTTGTATGTCTACACATAATACAGTTAAAAATCACATTGAAAATTTTCATATTTCTTTAATGTGCATTTTCATATTTCTCTGCACATAAACTCTCAGATGTTTTAGTTTTCTTGGAAAGTTCCTCATAAAATTATTCTGTTTTACGAAAGTAACTTAACCTCGAAGTGTTTTATTCCCAAAGACTGAAATTCCGAAAATTTATGTGTTCGCCATGTTACAGAAGAAATCTTTGGTTAAATTATTCTGGCATTTATTCTTTCATTTGGAGGTTCTGTAAGTTTATTTTTAGCGAGCATGTATGTCTACAGTTAAAAATCACAGTGAGAACTTGCATATTTCCTTAATGTTATTTTTTAGATTGAAACACCATACCTGAAAATATACTATAGTACTGTTGTGAATGGCTCATCAGCGGCCGAGCGGTCATAGCCACTGTACAGTGGTAGTTTGGTACGGGGTTTGAATACCGGCGAACGAACTGGCTGCGTGGGGGTTTTTGTGGTTTTCTCCTTGTCTAACGTGGATATGATCCAGTTTCCCTTAAAAAGTCTTCCACGGGGCATCCCTTCCTGGCAGAGCCATAAAAAAAATACTGTTGCGAACTTTGGTTTTGTTGATATTTCGGTAAATAATGCCTTCATATAAACAGGAACAAACTCGCAATTTATCATAGAAATTAACTACACAAAGCACACTAAAGAACTGCTAACACCTGAACGGGAACGTGGACATTAAACAATATATCCACATCCCACGTTCCCGAGTTCTTTTACACTCTAGATCACAGTTCAGCTGACTGCGAAATTTCACAGCTGATTAAAAATTTCCCAAGCTGTCGAAGCCGGGCTTGTATAGCGTAGTATGGACTTCTGGAAACTTCAAGAAGAAACGGTGTATTATTATTAGTAATCCAAAGGGGCTTTGTCTCTGAAGGACTATTGTTTTCGTTTTGCGATGGAAACATCAAAAGTCTGAATCACTTTTCAAACTGTTGCCACAAAATATTGCAGCTCTGTATTATATTTAAAGAAACTAAATAATGAAGAATCTGCGTAAATGTATGTATATTTCTCCAAATAGGATAAAACAACGGTACCTAGAGCCATCGAATTTTGAATAACGTACGTCTTCACCCGAATATGGGCATCTGGAAGCCTGGATTTGAAATTTGTTTTATTATCTATTTTCATATTTTGTAAAGCGTTTATGAGTTTTTGATTAAGAAACTCAACGATTTCAAAGCAAGCATTGGCAACACCGTACGGAGAAAAAAACGTTTTTATCTCCAGCACAAGAGTGTGTATTGGAAATTCTAAAGCTATGTTCTTTTTAAATTATTTTGCGTTATTGCTGTCGAAATAGCCTCATTTTAAAATTATTTTGCGATATTGCTGTTAAACTGAATTTTATGGTTTAAGTGCGAAGAACATGAGATTTAATAAATAAAGGTAACACACAAAATGTTAAAAAAACGCCCCTTTGGACATAAATTAAAATCGGAAACCTTTCAGATTTTTCTTTTTTATTTCATATTTTGTAAAAATTTAACGAATTTTTGATGAACAGAGTCAAACGATTTAAAAAGGAACAATGGCAACGCTCTACGGGGGGGTGAACCTCTTTATCTAAAGCGCGCAGAACTGTGTATCAGAAATTCTAAAGGTATACTAATTTATAAATTATTTTGCGATATTGCTGTTGAACTGAATTTTATGGTTTAAGTGCGAAGAACATATTTAATAAATAAAGATAACACACAAAACGTTAAAAAACGCCCCTTTGGACGTAATTTAAAATCCGAAAACCTTTCAGATTTTATTTATTTATTATTATTATTATTATTTCCTTTTTTATATTAGTTATGAAACAGAGTACCAATGATAGAGTGGATAAGATCATTTAAAACCGAAAATTCGAAATTGAGTTTGAATTCCCGGGAACGGCCGGCTGCGTGGCATTTTCATGGTTATTCTGAGGTGTAACGTGACTATGAGCCAGCTTCCCTTATAAAGTGTACCAGGAAGATATATCTCCCTTAAGCAGTAACCTCCGTGTGTCATACCATAATTGATTTTAAGCAAACGGTTAGTAACGAAACAGGTTTAGACCATTTTAAATTCACGTAAAATCTTGGCGTCAACTTATATTGCTATCAATTGAATTTTTTCAAATATTCTTCTGATTATTGGAATGAAATTCTTGATTTTCTTGACATTGCAATATGTTTTCTAATAGTAATCTTAATTCTTTCCACGTGGAAAGGGCGATACAGAGACACTCTGTGTGTCTGAAACGAAAAGAAAATTTGTATTCCGAAATAGGTCATTTTCTTACTTGCCCAAGACGTGAGTGGGCTAGCGTATTTATTAAAATGCGTACATTCACCGTGATGAGCGCGATATTTCGAAGCATGTATTTCCTTTTTCAAAAGGGCTTCTTAATGTGCATTTCTTAATTCATCATAGGCTTGTAAGTGCACATTAGTCTTCGTAAACCTTTTTTTCTAATAAAGCAATAGCCATTTTTAGATTTTCGTCACTTCGCCACTAAGGGCAGAACTGGTGATCATTTAATTATAAAGGCGCATGATAGGCGACCACCGGTATTGTCTCCTATGAAGGGGCAGACAATTTACATCCATGCCTCCTACGGGATTCGAACCCGGGCCGCTCGGTATCGCAATCGGCTTCCCTAACCAGTATACCTTCGGAACGGCGCGCTTCATAAATTATAACAATAGAATTGTTTTCTATACCTATGAGTGTTCGTAGGCAAGAGAATGGATTTTACTTAAAGCAGTGATTCTCAACCACTGTGCCGCGGCACTTTTTTGTGCCGCCAAATTCTTAAAGTGTGCCACCAAATTTTAGAAATGTGTATAATAAAAATCATAATGGGTTTAATCCTAGCAGACGGTACACATGAGAATTGGCGAAATTAGGTTTTTAAGACATTAATAAGCGCACCAATTGTGGTATCAAAGGCGATTTTGAGCGCAATTCGGAGCATTTTCGCGCATGTTCAGTATATAATTTTAAATTGAGGTGTTCTGATTGGTTCAGGTGTCCGGATTAGCTTACTTATCAGACATTTTTGTTATTTTTAGTAGCATAAATTCAAGTATGCAAGGGCCGAAAGAAAATATATTAAACTCGACAGATAAACTGGTGGGAATCAAGAAACGAATAACTTTATGGGAGAATAAAGCTCAGGAAGGTAATTTGGAAACGTTTGAGTCAGTTCCAAAGGATTTTAATAAAACTATTCATAAAATTGTTGTTGACTGTTTGACAACATTATAGGAGAGAATTATTCCTTATTTCCCAAATTTAGATATAAAAAAATTTGATGGGGTTCGTAATCTATTTTTGATAACAAATACTTCTATATTTGAATTAACTTTGAATGAAGAAGAAGAAGAACTAATTTCGCTTTCTAATAATCGAGATTTAATTTTAAAATATTCGAAAGAATCAATTAATTCATTTTGGATTAACATTAGATGCGATTATCCCATGATGGCCAAAAAAAAAGCTTAAAATATTATTACAATTTTCTACATCTTGTGGGAATTCGGGATTTTCAGTATGAACCCACATAAAAGCGAATAAAAGATCGAAAGTCTTAAATGTAGAAGACGATATGAGAGTAGCATTTTCATTTTTACAACCCAGTATAAATGAAATTATTAAAAAAAATCCAGCTCAAATTGCTCATTAAAAGTATTCTTGTTATTAACTTGTAATGAATCCCTTAATAAACGTACTGCTGTTTTTGTGGTACATATTATTTTATTTTACGTTCAAAATTATTATCATAAATTATTTTACACAGTGTATTATAGGTAAATAAACAACTTTAATTTAATAGTTAAAAGGAGTGTGTCTATTGTTATCTTTTTCTTCTTGTGCCGCCAGATTTTGAAATCATTAAAAGTGTGCCCGACAGAAAAAGGTTGAGAATCACTGACTTAAAGTCTGTAACGGCAATTAAAATTTAAATATAATCTGGTAACGGAAGGTTACACAACCAGATTAACGCAAAGTTGGCTCAAAACTTAACAGGCGTAGAATTAATGCAGGGCCGAAGCCAAGAAATTTTTTCTGCGTTAGCAATCTAGTAATGTGGCCGCGAGAGGCACAACACGCTCTGTCTTACAATCTAAAACCTCACCTTAAACGCACGCGATCTAAATTTGCATGCTGGTGGGGAGACGGAAAGGAGCAGTGACAGTACGTATCCAAAACAAAATAAAACAAACAAACAAACAAACAAAGACTGGTTAATTAATAATTAACATAAAGGAATCTCACAAAATAAACAAATAAATATTATTACCAAATATGGAATAGGTATTAAAAGAGTACCGAAGAATAAGGAAATAGCTTTATATTGCGGTACTTGAAATGATGAGATTTTGGAATAATTTTGTATTTTAGAATTTTTTTTATGCAAATTTTATATACTGCTGTATGTGAGTTGTTGTTACGAACGCTTCCATACTGTTCTAAAGTACTTACTGAGTGGAGTCTTTATATCAAATATTTAATTTTTATACATGATAAATTAATATAAACATAATTTAATCATATTGCCCTTCAAATCACTATTGGTCTAAAAGAAGGTTTAAAATAAATAAAAAATAGCCATTCTCGTACTTACTTAAATTTTTCGTAGCTTTATAATTAAGAACCATTTCCATACGATAAACAAATCGATATTACGGACAATTAAAGCTCCAAACAGACGGTTATTCTGTGCATATGCTTGATTTTGGAGCTATAATTAAAATACGAAATAAATTTATCTAAATATGGATTATACGTGTCATGGATGTGATATGATTCGTACAGGTAAGTATTGATCACAAATGTGGTACTCATTCCAATGCTTGATTTGAAATTTTATTAGATATACTTTATTAAATAATTTTAAATGGAAAGCATTAAACATTGCCATCTGAATGTCTTTTCCATCATAAATTTAGAAAACGTGTTAAGCTAAAGCGATTTTCAGCTGTCTTTCTGTTTATATACCAAGTTCTAACTGAATTTAAAAAACCCACGCTTTATTTGCGCTTGTTTATCCCGTGTTCCGTCCGAGCAGTTTTTCTTCTTCGAATGCCATATAGGTCAGAATATTAATTACATTATCCCATATTGACCCCATTTTGTGCCGATGAGTGGGCTTTCATTATTTCACTTTTTCGCTAATACTATTTATGGAATAGAAAAATCAGATTGTGTCATTCTGGTGTTGCTGTTTTAAGAAGTTTTAATCTTAATCTGTTAGAATATCAAATATTTAATGAGCATTTTTAAAATCTGTACTATTAAAGTGGAAACGTACGTTATTCAAAATTGGATGGCTCTAGGTACCGTTGTTTTATCACATTTGGAGAAATATATATATATATTAACGTAGATTCTTCATTATTTAATTTCTTTAAATATAATACAGGACGATAACTTTTGGTGGCAACAATTTGAAAAGTGATACAGCCGTTGATTCAACGCGAAATCGCAAAACGAAAACACTAGTCGTTCAGAGGCAAAGCCCCTTTGGACTAAAAATGCTAATTTTCGCCCTCATTTTTCCGAGTGGCAACAGTCTCTCACCCTGGAGATAAAAATCTGCGTTATTTCGAAAAGTGTTGCCACTGCTCGTTTTCAAATCGTAGAGTTTGTTAATAAAAAATTGGTGGTTAGTTTTACAAAATATGAAATGAAAATAGCATTGTCAAACATTAAATATATTATTATTAAATAAGGTCATGTTCTGACGTTGAAGAAAGTATGCGATTGTGACGTCATGGTATGTCGAAAATTTGTCGTTAATGTTAACATGTTAAATAAACAGATGCTGTTGGCAACTTTTTTGTTTCATATTGAGATAACCGACACGGTATGTTATTGCCACTTTTATTGATATTAAGGATTCTTTTATTGATATTAAGGAAAAGTTGTCATATTACTTTAAATCATGACGTCATACATATACGTATTAACCTGGAATGTCCAAAGTTTTTGTCTCCTGGTTTGGCAACAAAACATTATTTACGAATTGGTTGTTGCTTGGAAAGAATGAGCTAACTTCATTCATATTAAAATAGTTTTGTGCGCTTTCTTTCAGGTGTACGTAGAACTCGTAAGCAAGCAACTTTGTATACAGTGTATTTAATTAATAGTTCATCTTATTTTCATTCTTTATATCATCTAGCCGTAGCCCGCTAGTACTTCTTAAATTCGATCATTCAGATTTTTAATTTCTGATTTAAAATTTCAGTAACATTTCTTTCTTCCTGTGTAATCTGACGCGTATAGTTCCAAATAGGTTTACGATCAAGCAATTATTAGTCCAAAGGGGCTTTTTCCCTGAAGGACAATTGTTTTCGTTTTGGCATTTTGCATTGATTCACTATAAATAATGTCCGATTCACTTTTCAAATTGTTGCCACTATATATTATCGCCCTGTATTATATTTAAAGAAATTAAATAATGAAGAATCTGCATAAATGTATGGATGTTTCTCGCATTACGATAAAACAACGGTACCTAGAGCCATCCAATTTTGAATATTGAACGTTTCCACCCGAATTTGGGCATCTGGAAGCCCGAATTTGGGAATTTGTTTTATTATCTTTTTCATATTTTGTAAAACTTTAACGAATTTTTGATTAACAGACTCAACGATTTAAAAGCGAACAATGGCAACACTCTACGGCGAAAAAACAAACCTTTTTATCTCCAGCGCGCGGAACTGTGTATCGGAAATTCTAAAAGTATGCTCATTTTAAAATTATTTTGCGATATTGCTGTTGAGCTGAATTTTATGGTTAATGTAGAAGAACATAATATATAATACTAAATAAAGATAACACACAAAACGTTAAAAAAACGCCCCTTTGGACGTAATTTAAAATCTGAAGCATTTCAGATTTTTTTATTTTGTAATTCTTTAGCTGTTGTATTAGAACACGTATGGATATGATGTTTGATGAATTTGGTTAAATAGTTCGCATTTTTTAATAGACAAATAAATATTAAACTCTTTGCTTTAGTGAATACGTTTAATTCTAATTCGGTTTCTCAACTGGGCGGAAAAAATTCTTTCATCATGAGTTTCTTTTCACACCATAACCACGAATTCCTATTAATATATTGATATATTCTCAAGGTAAATGTTTGTTATTTGAATACTTCTAAAAGCAGTGGACCGCAGAAATTTATTTCTGTTAAAGTAAGTATTTTGATAAGACAAAAGAAATTTTTAAATCCAGCTTGAGAATTACTCAACAGACCTACGCCGGCTTTATGGTAAATTCAACCATTATTTTTTGCATTATTTCATCCGTCCCCTTCTCAAATGAAAAGGCTTGACGCATTCACGTGGAATCTATTTAGCGTTATCATTTTAAGTCGGCGCTAATCAGATAATAAAATTTTTTATCTATTAAAGAGAATTTAAGAGGCTTTGATACCTATTTAAGATCTGCTTCAAGATAATATTTATTGTGATTAATTCCGTAGTGTATTAAAATTTTCTGCACTTTCGTCGTTGCCGTTTAATTTTCATCCGGAATAAATTATGCGGAATCTTTATCTCGCATGACTTACAGCACTGCCTTTCCCCGTAATTTTAGGCCCACAGTTTCCAGGTGAGTAAGACTGCTGAACACTGGTAGTTCCCCCTAATTCAAATCCAGGCAAGCAGGTTGTATGCATGAATATTATGATTTCCCTTATGTGTAATTTGAATAAAGCCAACTTTCCTTGGAAAGCTGTCCGTTCTTTAAGTAGGTGCCTCTCGTGTGTTTTGCCATAACCAAACAGTCTGTGGCAATTCTATCTTGTCCAATTCTGTGGAACTGTGAACTGAAAGGAGTTCAAAATAGGCAAGTAGTTAAAGATACTTCTAAAATTTTCTGTTGCTTTATAAAGGGTGATTAGAAAATTTCTGTAATGTATATAAAGGCAGATTCAGGGGACGGAAATAAATAGATTTTACAACGGAATGTGTATGTGGAAATCTCGCATTGATGAGGTGCCTGAGCATTTTGAGAGAGAATGTGCAGTGGTAAGAAATCAAATCACTGCACATTGGGAAATAATTTATCTTGCAACAATGTAATGATACAACTTTTACTTCAATAATTATTAAGGATTGTTTTTGTATACAAGGTGCCTTAAGCAACCAACGTAAATCCTTGTAGCTTCTGGATTTTAATCCCGTATAAGAAGATATGTGGGAACAAATTGACTCATGAACTTAAGATGCACGATACCGAGACCAAAAGAAAGCACTCACATTTACAGTAATGAATGTTTAGAATAAAGTTACGGGAAAGGAATCTGTTGAAATTATATCAGTAGGGCTTGGAGAGATAGTTGACAGAAAAGGAGATTCAAACTCATCATTTGAAAATTTATTATGATTTATGGTGCTTTTCCTAATTTATGACTTTAGAAATTCCAACTGCTGAAATTCCAACTGTATGAAATCTTTTCTTCCCCTTTGTAGTAATTTATGTATTGTACGTTATTTATAATCTGAAGCATCATCCATTTACATTGTTACGCATTTTGTACATAGCTATATGATTTAAGTGCAATTATGTGTGACATTGTTGTATTTTTTTGTGTAACGTAATATGAAAAGATTTAGAGAGGCAAGCTGTGCCGGAAAAGTGCGAATACAGGGGTAAGTCCACTCAACATTGAATATAAATGGGTATCTCGGTAATTCGGGGAGATATCGCCAAGTTGGCAACGGTTTTAGCGACTAATTATTATCGCCAAATTTGACGACGAGTCGCCAAACTTGGCGACTATTTGGCAACATTTTTGTCCTGCTCTTGTATCACCGTAATAGGTATTGTAATTGCTCACTATATTAGTTGTAATGGCAATTCTACTCTCATATTGCATCCAGTAATTTCGAGAAGCATAAAGTACTAGAAATATCTCGACAGCCGGGTGACGTAATGGCAAACCGCACATTGAGTTGATCAATGTTAACGAATTTCGCTTACTGCGCATGCTCGATAGTGTACCGTTGGCATGGGAGAAAATACTGGCGAATAAAAATAAGCTAGCCTGTTCGTCATGTAGGCCTTAGCGACTCTTTACGATTGCAATAATATGGACACTTTTTTTGTGTGTGTGCTTTTATTGCACTTGCTTCTGTTTCATTTCATTTTGGTTTATTTTCTTCATAAACATTACATTTAATATCAGTTATTTGTAATAATTTCTTTGGCTTTAATTCAATAATTTAAACTAGATGCATTCCTTAAGTTGTTAAAGTATTTATGAATGGAAACGCATCGTAAATAATCGATTGCTTTCATTCCTCAGAAATACAATGAATAAACAACATCATGTAATGTTTCCTCTTTTGTAATCCTTCTTAAACGTAAATTCGGGGAGTTTGCAATGGATATTTACACCTAAGTAATGAAGCAATATACAACGTAACAAGTTTTAAAACCCCGAACTGTTTACGTCCAGATAACGAAACATCAACCATATACCATATTTATCTTCTTTTAAAAGTACGCCAAAGTCGTAATTGCGCCAAATTCTCTTCTGGGCATGCGCAGTGTGCGTAATTCGTTTAACATTGTTCAACTGAATGTGCGGTCTGCCATTACGCAGCCGGGTAGTAATTATATAAGGCCGGAGAGCATCTGCTGTCAGTTTCATTTTTGTTAATAAAGTTTTGAATTTTCAAGTACAAAGTCTTTCCGTATGCTGTTTAAATACAATCTCTTGTTGAAAAGTCCGAAATTTCGCCTTTTCTATGCCTTTTGAGTATAAATAAATAAAATAAAATATTCACATCTTTGCTTAATTGGAAAAAGAATAATATAAAAATTGAGGAAAAAAAAAGTCTCCTCACGGGGAATCGAACCCACGATCATCGCATTACTATGGAGTTCCCACTTCGGGTACTTTCATGTCTAGCCAAGCCCTGTATGCCCGATAAATTTGAGCGAAATCCGTGATGACGAGTAGGGAATGCCCCCTTGTCAGTGTGAGTTCCAAGTACTATCTCCAGTTTAGTTTCGTTCTTTAGCTGCGCTTTGCATTCCGTTGTGTTTAACATTCTTGATACTTTGAAGTGTCACTACTGGTTGTACTCTATGTTGCTGTGAACACTTGGGGAAAGTTCCAGAACTCCGAAGTATTGTTTTAATAAAATAAAGTTTATCAAGCTATCATCGGACATGTATACATTCAATCTATTATGAATCCTTACGCATGCAACAATATTTATTTTGGTTTAAGCAATACAGTGAGGTACTGTTTTATTTTTGTTGTAATTTAATGTGCAGTTTTTTTTTTTTTTTTTTTTATTT
>KK119613.1:389874-409358 GCA_000611955.2 Stegodyphus mimosarum | reverse complement strand
TTTTCTTGGTGCAATGTTGCCATGGCTCGCTTTGAAATCTTTGAGTTTGTTAATCAAAAATTCGTTAAAGTTTTACAAAATATGAAATCGATAATAAAATAAATTTCAAATTTGGGCTTCCAAATTGGGCTTTCTTTAGAAGGTGTGCTAAAAAGAGCATGTACTCTAAAAAAATTAAAGAATATCAATGATAAAGAATTCAAAGATAAAGAATGGATACAAGATTTTACCTTTCTCTTCGGTACAATTCAGCACGTTGCGTAAATATGGAACTTGAACTATTTACAAAATATCTGATAAAATTAAAGCTATTAAACGCAAATTTAAAATCTGGAGCAAACATTCGTTTACAAAATGTCACATTTTCCATACTTGAGAAAAGGAACTCCTTTAGAAACATGAAAATATGGCTAGCAAACAAAAAACTTAACCTAATTTGAATCGCGATTTAAAATATGTCGATCACAAAATAGCTCTTAATTCTAAATACAGTATTTTCCTTGCCATTTAATAGTAAAAACAGTTTCTGATGAACTACAAATGGACTTGATAGATGTACAAAGTAAAACTCATTTCGGAAATAAATTTCAGAATGTGCGCATCCAAAAGTTTTATCAAAATTACATGATTTTTGACAAATTTACGCTTGTCACGCGCAGAATGCAAATCATGTCGTTATAGGTGAATGTGAAGTGAAAATGCTGTCATACAAAGCATCGTGAGAGGAAAAAAAGCAAGGAAAAAACATCGCAGTTCTAAAACATGGTAACGAAAACATCGACGTCGGAAAAAAAAAAGGAATTCAAAAACTTTGTAGTTTAAAAAAATCGTCGTCAGAATTATAGTAATAAAAAAAAACCATTTACAAATCATCGCATGGCGATAACATAGCAAACTTGTAATTTATGGATTTGAAAGTTGTAAATGTATATTCGTATAATGATTTGTGAGCTTAAAGAGAAATATTTTCATTACTATACTCTTTAATTAGCTAATAAAGTTTTGCTGAAACCTTAAGAAGAAAACTTTAGCACTCAAAAAGAAAACAATATACAGAAAATTATCGCTGCTTATAGAAATTCCCAGAATTTTACAATTTGATTGTTAATTAATAATTTTAATGGAGGTAATCATATGCAGTTATTCATATTAGCAGCAGGATTACGTCATTCAGAATTCGATGGCTCTAGGTACCGTCGTTTTATCATTATGCCAGAAACATACATATATTTATGCACATTCTTCATTGTTTAATTTCTTTAAATATAATACAGGGCTGCAATATTTGGTGGCAACAGTTTGAAAAGTGAACCGACATTTAATGTATCCGACGCAAAGTCGCAAAACGAAAACAATAGTCCTTCAGGGACAAAGTCCCTTTGGACTAAAAAATAGATCATTTTAAAAAGTGCTATAAAATGTCTTTTTAAAAAAATATTTTTCTTGTAATCTCATCCCATTTAATGAATCAAGTAAGTATGAATAATAAAACGAATGGTTCTGATTCTTCGAAATTTTTGTAGAGAAGTGAAGAACTTTATTGATAACGTTAACTGTGGATTTGTGTGTTTTATTTATTATACATTCTAGTCGTGCAAACATGTCGAGGAACTTTTCATGTGATGTTCGTTTCGCCAGACCATTAAATTGCATAGTACTTTTATTACATTTTTATTGTGAAATTAAATAAAATTCTAATTTTAGTTTGAAAAATCAATCACGGACCGCCAGGATTCCGTGTATCACAGTTAAAGAATTTGTTGCTGTAGTATATATTTCATAATGTGTAAGTTTTAACATTTGCTTGCAAAATCAGATGTTTGTTCAGCGCTACCTCGTATGACGCAGAATATTGTAGATGTTCAACGCATTTCTGTCTCGAGACATGACAAATGACGTACTAAATAATAAATATGTGCAAATTTTATTATAATAAGTGCCGACGTTGATAACTATGTGTATATATTTTGCATTTTTATAACGTACAGAATTTTTCCTTCAATTTTTTTCCGGTATTTGTAAGCCAAGTACTGCTGTATCTATGAGATTTTTTGCTTATTTGCAAAACTTTTCCGCTGGTTTTTACTTAACCAGAAGATAAGGAAGTAGTGTAATCGCGAAAAATTCCGGGTACCACATTTCAACGAAAATATCCGTTTTGGCCACTATCGAATGCAAGTTAACGATGTATTTGCGTGACATCTGTATGTAAGGACAGAATAAAGGACTTTTTTCCCCAAACGAATTATAAAACTGATTTAAAATGAATTCAAAAGAGATTTTTTCATGGTCTATGTACGTATGCATGTATGTATCTCGCAAAACTCAAAAACGAGTAGCCTCAGAACATTGAAATTTTGTATATGGGATTGCTATAACATGTAAATGTGCACCTGCGTTTTTGATTGCAATCGACCGCACCAAGAGTATGTAATACCTACATGTTATAGTTATAGAATTACTAACAATTTAATAGTTGTTTATGTGCAGCTAAGCCTAATTTTTTTTTTTTTTTTTCTTATATGTTGGTAAATTACGCATTTTTTGCTTTAAAAATGATTGAATTATGTTCATATCTTCCGGTTAAGGTTTTATGTCTTTAGTAAATCTGCATGCAATATTTCTTGAATTGTCAACAATTTAAAAGTTGTTTAAGTGGGACTAACCCTAATTATTTTTACTATAGCAGCCATATTTTTTTACATTTGAAACAGAATACTGGATTTGTTGCCAATCTAGAGAAACAAGCTTTGTAATAACAAAGATAACGCATTCTTTTATTATAGCGAATTAAATCTTGCTTAATCGAAATTTATTCGAAGAAATAGCTGTTTCATTTACTTTGTAATTTTTTAATATAGATATTTTGAGTTTTTATGTATTTTTGCCTTGTCGCGAAGTGAGGGCTGAATTAATTGAAAGAGAAATACTAAATCGTCTGCGAAAAACTTTTTTTTTAAATTTCTTTTATGCATCGCTTTAGATTTATTATAGTATTTGAATAGAACATGTGGCAACGATTATATAATTTTTGTGCATTCTGAGTTATAAAATGAATAAGATGTAAGTGAACCTAGTGCTAGAGTGTCGCTATGGTAAACAAATATAGTGAATTTTAAAAGAGCGCATTTATTCTATTGTTTTTTATGCGCTATCGACGAAGTGGATTTAATTCATTCCAATAAGTTTAAATGAAATGCAAGAAAAAATGCGTATAATATAATATTTCGTACAAGGAAGTCATGTAGTGTATATATCAGATCTTTTTTAGTGGTGGTGGTATTCGCGATTTAAATGGAAGCCGTGCATTTTAAAACTCACATTGTTTGAAGGGTCAGGTCTGTTTATTTTATGCAGCGACATGTATAGGAATTATCTATTTCTTTTTGCTTATCTGTAGGAAAACAATTCAGTTCAAACCGTAGCAACTGGTGGCCCGTAAACCAGGTATCAACGATATTCTGCGATAAGGGCTTGAATGATTTCACTGCAATTTCTCGTGCTTTCCGTCATATATTAATCTGTTTTGAAGGAATGCTGCCTAACTTTTGCACGCGAAATTGTTTTCATATTGTTTGAAATATTTTATCGTTACTACCGTGTTATATTATTAGAATCGCTACTGAACTTTTAAATCAGAGTAAGTTTTGTGTTTGTAAAATAAATACATCCACAGGGATATCAGTCAATCATATTTTATTACCTGCTTCGCTTACATTCAAAACATTACAGACAAGAACTTAATATTTTACTTAGTTAATTCCCACAATGAAGGATTGTAAATTGTATCTAGGAATAGTCACTGATAATGCGCAAAGAGTGTTCCGCAAATTTTTGTAATTGAAATGCTGATCAACGGTGATTGCCACAGTTTGGCACATTCTGAAAGTTTGTTTACTTCTGCTAAGGTGGTTGCGCTGAAACGTAAGCACTCAGAATTCTTTATAATGTGAAGCAAGACATGAACTAAATTAACATGAATTAAAAATTGTAAAATTTAGAAAAACCTAATACACCAGATACAGTTTTTTTTTTTTTAAGAGCATTGTAACAAAATAGGATTTTAACACTTTGATTGAGCGAATTTCGTATTTTGTCAATAAAAGTTGTTCCAGTAGAAATTATATAATCTTTTAATAAAAATTATTTCATAGCACGGCACTGTAACTTGTACAGGAAATACGTTTAGAGTACGACAATAGTCTGTGCAATACTTCTAAGAGTACATACCTATTACGTGATTGTGGCGTTTCTGTTATGAACCGAGTTTCTTAGAAGTAAGCATTCTGACTCAAACTGCGAACATAATTTATTAACGTGTGACAGTCGAATTGTCAGAACTTCCTTTCTGAAAACGCGACTTTCCCACCACGCGTCATTTAATGTTGTAACCAAAATCCTGAAAATCTATTAACGAGGAAAGAAAACAAAAATCCTATTACAAGCGTCTCATATTTTTTTTTTTTTTTTTTGGAAATAATTGCTTGTAAACGGCCAAGTACACTACATCCTTTTTCCCTTTCAAGGATGTTGCTAATAATGTGTTATGGTTTTGCTGTTTGTAGGTTCCACTTGCGGGAACAATTTTAAAATTTTACCTTGTGAAGCAAATATTTCTTAAAGCTGTAAAATTGTTTCTTATGATAAGAATAGGAATAATAAAATAGATAGCTATTGTAAGATTTTCTTTGTATATTATTTGCTTTAAAAACGAATGGCCATTTTCTATGTATCAGTTTTTGAGCAGCTTCTTATATTTAGAGGTTTGAATGGTGGAAGCTTTTAATTAACAATAAGTTGATCTTTAAAAGATTTTAAAAGGAAATTGGCAACATCCGCCACTGGCTGAGTACGTAAAACCACTGAACATTGGTAGTTTGATCTGGTTTCGAATTCCAGCAAACGGTTTGGCAGCTTGGGTATTTTTTATGTTTTTCTTCATGCGCAACATGATTATGAGCCAGTTTTTCTCAGAAAACCCTCCACACAGACATCTCTTTCCCAGGCAAGTAGACCCGTTTGCTTTGCTGTATAGGCACATAGGTCCAAGAATCGAATCCAGACGTGACGAACTGCGAAGCATGTACTTCACATTTGATTCTCTGTGAGCAAGACCCACCTGTGACGGCCGAGTGTGTAAGATCACTGATTTGTAGTTCTTTCCACTTTTGGATTCTCTGTTAGCAGGCTGGCTATATATTTCCCTGGTTTTCCCTATGTTTTTAAGTATAAGGTAGTTTGCTTGAGAACATTGTTTGGGAATGTATCCGTTCGAAGGCTGTATCGCTCGAGTACTTAATTATTATTAGTCACCCTCTCCCCGGGATAGGCTGCATATGTGTTTTGATGTTTTTCCAACATCTTTAAATAATGTAATGCAGTTTAATTTAGGAAATCTTCAAATATGGCAGCCCTCTTTGTTAAGATAGTTTTGAATACTTTGTTATGAGAAATTCTTTTTCTTATTGAAATGTGTTTTTGAAAAGCTTAGCCAGAAGAGAGAACTTCATAGACGATTGCATTAATGTAGGATGGTAATGCGTAAGACAGGATAGAATATTTTGACGTAATTTTATTTATCAAATACCCTGCAGTATGCTTTGAGTGTTGGAATATAAAAAGGAGTGGTCGTTCCTGTTTTGTACAAGCAATGGTTTTTTTAAACCTCGGATTTAGCAATCCTTGGAATCTAGCAGATCCAAACAACTCCTCTTCTACAAGTCAAAATTCGGAAGAATTTTCGTGCACGTGGACTATAAAACTATCTATCGAAGAAAAATAAATAAATAAATAAATAAAAAATAAAACTGAATGCTTTCATATTTTATATTACGCCCAAAGGAGCCATTTTTAACGTTTTATGTGTTACCTTATTAAATATGATGTTCGCACTTAAACCATAAAACTCAATTCAACAGCAATATCACAAAATGTTTAAAAGAGCATATTTTTAGAATTTCCGGGTATGTTGGCTAGACTGCTGTAGATAATTTTTTTTTATTGTTTATTGTTACCTAAAATAACATGAAGTCAAAAATCTGTTTCTACGTATGAGTAAAATTATAATGGAATGGTGATGTGGTTTTCCTTATAAAGTTTTTAACATTGCTGTATTTTCAATGGTTTTTTTAATATTTATTTATTTATTCTAAAAAAAAAGTTAAAAAAAAGATAATAGGTTTTAAAATGTATTATAATTTTAGGGGTTCCTATCGTGGACAAGTTTGAAAGCCACTAGTTATACAGCATCATCAGCAGAATTGCTTTCTTCAAACTGTCACAATTTGATACAGCACAGAATGGCATCAGTAGTTTCTTTCAGACCGAAAATTGCAAGAAAAGAGAATAGTTACTCCTCTCATTACAACTTAAAAGAACTCACGTTTTTAATTTTCTCGTCAGAGATGTTATCAACTTTTTTGCCTCTGCCTTGTCGGCGTGAAGTGGGGCACTTAACATTATCAGTAACAGTACAAACGAAGAGTTCATGGTCTTCCCTCCTTTCCCCATGCTACAAGTCAAATAAGCTTTTTTCAGTCATAACACTTAACTTTTTTGCATTACTTTTGTGCCAGTTACTCTAAAATGCTTTTAAAATTTCAGTCCACTGCCAAATAAGGAACCGCGGCGATATTGCTTTTTCTTTTTCATGTGATATGTTACATTTACCACCTTCTTTATTACACACACTACAGCTTTACACTTGCTTGCGTTATTTTAAAGACTTTGCTAATCTATTTTTTATTTATCAACCTAATGCATTTACATGCCTGTTTAACTATTGTTATCTACTTCAAATGTTAAGAATTTTTTTTTAGCTCGAAGGAACGTCGTTAGCTCAGAAGGGCTATTAATTTCGTTTTGACATTTTCTGTCGATTCACTCTAAATGGCGAATCACTTTTGAAATAGTTGCCACCAAATATTATCGCCCTGTATTATATTTAACGAAATTAAATAATGAAGAATCTACATAAATGTATATATATGTTTCTCGCATTGTGATAAAACGACGGTACCTAGAATCATCAAATTTTGAATATTGAACGTTTCCACCCGAATATGGGTATCTGGAAGCCCGAAGTTGGAATTTGTTTTATTGTCTATTTCATATTTTGTAAAGTATCTATGAGTTTTGGATTAACAAACTCAACGATTTCAAAGCGAGCAATGGCAACACTGTACTGGTCTCAAGACGGCATTTTGCGTCGTCTCATTTCCTACGTTGATTCACTTTTCAGACTGTTGCCACCAAATATTATCCTTATGTATTGTATTTAAAGAAACTAAATAATGAAGAATCTGCATGAGTGTTTCTCGCATTGTGGAAAAACTACGGTATCTAGAGCCATCAAATTTTGAATAACATACTCCTTCAACCGAACATGTGCACTTGGAAAGCCCGAATTTTGAATTTCGAATTTTTTTATTATCTGTTTCAAATTTTATAAAACTTAACGAATTTTTGATTAACAAACTCCACGATTTTGAAGAGAGCAATAGCAGCACTGTACGGGGGGGAAGGAATCTCTAACGCACGAGACAGTGTATCGGAAATTTTAAAGATATACTGTTTTAAAATATTTTGCTATATTGCTGTTGAAATGAATTTTATATAGCTGAAGTGCAAAGAACATGATATTTAATAAATAAAGGTAACACAATAAACGTTAAAGAAACGCACTTTTGGGGGTAATATAAAATCTAAAAGCTTTCAGATTTTCTTCCCCCCCCCCGCCTTATTCGTAAAAATAATAAACCTTTCACTAATGATAATGCTGAATGCTGCCATGAATATAAGCTTACCGTAGATCTTCTTGATAATTTTGTTAAGGTTGGAATAGGCTTTTTAATTTATGTCCTCTCTGCAACATGATCAAAAATATTACAAATATTATGCTATGTATACTACAGAGAATGGTTTTTTTTTTTTGTGTGTGTGTGTGTGTGCTATTAGAGCGTCTTGTTTAAAAATTAGTATTTTAAATAAAATTATTGCTACATGCTGGTTTCAAGATTTCACAGAATCGTAAAGTACTATTAGTAACTTCGTTTTCCCCTAACTTTATAAATGTACATCGGATCAACAGAAAAGTGCGAAACTTCTTAGTACTTATCATTAGAAATGAATAAAGAAAATTTTGTCTGCAAAAAGTGCAGCAAAAATATGTGTGTCATTTAATAGGCGACACAAGGAACTCATGTGTTAACCGCATCAGATTTTTCTGTTTGTATATATATATTATATAGTACGAAATACAATACACCACCTGCGCAAATAGTTAGCTGCAGACATGAAGATTACATGTCGCAAAAGTACTTGCGTTATTTCGCGCGTTTCCTCAGAATTAAAACGTGATAAAATACATGCGTGGTATTGAATTTTGAAATGTGTTGTTATTCCTGTAAAAGTTTCCCGTTTTCGTAATCATTTGCAGACATGGTATCAGTATTTTCTATTGTAATTTCAAGGGCAAACAATTGTTGGCTATTCGGGGTGTTGTTTAACTGGTATTTTTCAGGATATCATTTTATAAATTTTCTTCAAAAGCGTACGATTTTTTCTCAAATATTTTCCCTTCGCGTCTCTGAGTCATTGCAGATTGTTCAAAATTATCTTGATAGCAAATGTAATTACTTAATAATGTGTAAGTGGTTTTATATCGCTAATTTTTAAAGGTAAATCAGAGAATTTAAAAAAAAAAAAATCCTGTGTCACAGGAAACAGTCTAAATATATTTTTTTTAGGAGTTTAGAGCACAAAGGTAACAGAAATCTGCCTTAGGCAGGCTTGGTAAAAAGAAGCATAGCTGAAAATGAAATAAAAAATAACATTTTATGACCCTATGCATGATAATAAAGATTCACAGTCTATGGAATCTTGTGTGAAAAATGTCTTTTATGAAGAAATAACACTGAAAGAAAATTTATGATGACTGCTTAGTTTGTGTATTGAGTGTATTGATCGATGCAATATAGTACTGTGGTTCAGCTTTAGTTACCCTAAATAGGTTCATCGTTGTCTTTTGCATAACCATAATTCTCTGAGACACAACTAGAAAACAAATTGCCAATTTTTTAAAGTTTCGAAGTGTGAACTGTAACTATCTACGAAGTTCATAAAGATTAGATTAGGTTATTTGAAAATGGTAAAGTACACTAGGGCTATCTGTCTAAGGGAACGGATGCCTTCTTGGAAAAATTTCTAAGGGAAACTAACTTGTATTTACGTTACACATAGGGAAAACCAACAATACTGTAGAGACATTAGGTACATTTTTGAAAGCAGGAGACATGAAAGATTAGCAATGCTCTCGCCGGGATTCGAAGTACAGACCTCTCGAATATGCGCCGAGCGTGTTGACCATTACACCACGAAGGCATGCGAAGAAGTCGGGAGAAATACCTTATAATGCAACAAGCCCATTCGCCTGGGATCGAACCCCTAACATTCAGTGGTCTGAACAGCTCAGCAACTGATGGGGGGGCTCTTGAAGAACTTCCTGAAATCGCGCCATCAAAGGAAAATTTTTATATCTAGAGGCTCTAGAGCAAAAGTAGTCAAATTTTTTGTACACACCGCTCACTTTGAAGGTAGTAAACTGTCCTTATAACCCACTGGTTTCGCTGTAACTTTTATTATTATTGTTATTATTTCCAATGGCTAATCAAAAAGTTACAAAAAACTAAAATCTTACAAACAATAGAACAAAGAACAAAAAGACCGAAGTCATTGCCTAAGAAGCGCTCTTGCCTCCCAGTATCTCGACTCTTCTGTAAGACCACGAAGAGCCCCACATCGAAGCAGGTGGTCCTTGTCCATTTCTTCTCCAGAATTACAAAGTGGGCAAATAGGATCACTTGAAATACCTATGCGGTGCAGGTGAGCGGCAAGGCAATCATGTCCTGTAGACAATAAGAAAGCTGCAACTGCAGTACGTCTTGGATTATCGGGAATAAGAGAAGGACTTATCATTTTCCAACTTTTCAACGCTGTACGAGTCTGAAGATCTTTTAAGGTATGAGAGGTAAATAAACTTTTTAAAAACAGTTTAATCCTTCAATAAGAAACGGCTCTATTTGGATGTTGTAGTAAGTTGGCATCTCGTTTTGCAAGTAAATTCGTGTGTTCATTGTCCCAAAGGCCACAATGGCCGGGCACCCACTGGAGGACGATTTGTTTCCCCTTTAAAGTGAGAGTTCTCAGGAAGTCTTGGCATTTCAGGTGTTAAACAGAGCTAATTGATAGAATGGTTGCTTGAGAATCAGAAAAAATGACTGCCTTTGCAAACTTGTAATGAATAGCAAACTTGCAAACTTGTAATGAATTGCTGTAGGGCTATATAGATGGCTATTACTTCGCCATCAAAGGAGGTACCGAAGTAAACTCATTTATCCTGTTAAAGAAGGCGTCAGTTATTTCACGTACTTTGTAGGGTTTCTGTTAGTTCAAATAACCAATTATTCATTTTTTTTTAATCTTTCCTAAACTCCTCAACTTCCCCTCGCATTTCTTCGCCAGGATTTAAATCTGAAATTAACTGAAGTGAGTATTTAAACGGGTGAATCTTGGAAGTTATTCACAGCATGTTTTCTCTAGCCAGTTCACGTTTCGTTTCTGACCTTGCTGTTACGCTGAGTTGCTGGTACGCCTTTTTGGACATTTAAATAATTATCACGCCAGGTAGGTTGTCGAGTCAACCTAGTTAGCCTAAACATGAAGTGCTAGTCCAGCACTACTCTTTAGCCTTGAATTTATTGTGTACCGTTTCGTAAATTCCACCGCAAGTTGTCAGTGTTATTGTAAGTACGAATTACGTGCCTTTCCGTCCACAGTTGATAATAATAAAGGGTTACTTTTAACTCTTCTTCTATGTTGGTATCATTTACGCCTGTGCGAGAAGTTGCCAGGTTCCTTAGTAGGATCTCGTAGAGTTTATGTGGCCAAAGGGAACACGATCATACAACTTATCCAATAAAACTGATAATTCCTCTTTCCCCGGATAAAGAATTTTTTTCAAATTTTATAGAAATGCAAACAATGCTACATCATTTTCTGATTGCATTCTCTAAAATATTCAAATAGACCCCTCGGGTATGTGTTACTTATTGGAAAAAATATTCCACTACTGCGTATTAAAAAAAATTATGAATTAAAAAAAATGCCGGAAGAAAGAAAATGGAAACATGCAGGAACTTAGCTTTCGGAGAGGAAAATAAACTTCTTTAATGACATTGCGCCCAATTTTATATCCATTTGCATTGTTAAGTACTGTTGTTGTCAAAATGTAGGGCTAAGAACAGCTCTTAGAGCAAGACAAGCTGGCATACAAGTATATCCCTACGGCTGAAACAAGATGAGCCATTTGCTGATTTTGATTGTTTTGGCCCGTTAACGTCTTGCGCTAATGCCAGGTAAAATGACATTTTAAATTCTCTCCTCTCAGTTAAATCTGTCATCTCTGAAGTTCAAAATAATTCTCTTTCCTGGGCATTAACTTGAAGGTAAATACTTAATTGTAAGTTAGAGCATGTTGCCTATCAGTTAAGTGACATGGTAATAATCGTAATAAAAATTTTGGAAGTGTAGGTAATTTAAATAATATGTCGAGAATGTTCCGAACCTACAACTGTAAATGTGTAATAGTAACTTTTGTTGTTTATTTTTTTATTATTATGTATTTCCCAAATTATAATTAAAGAATATAAAGAATAGAGATAAGTAAATGATGAATAATACTTATTAATATAAACAAATGATTTTTAGATTGCATTAATAATGCTAATATTTCTGAAAATATCAACTACACTACATAATAAGACATAAGTAAATAATAGAAAAAGAACATTTAGGAGTACGTTTTAACTCAGATTTATATAAATTATTAACAAGTATATTTTTAAATATTTTTCCCTTACTGCTTTACCTCAAACTAGTGGCTGAGCGGTTAGGACCTGTAAACACTGGTAATTTGATCCGGGTTTTAATCACGGCGAACAGTAAGCTATATGAGCGTTTTCATGTTTTTTCTTCAGCGTTTTCGTGGTTTTTCTCGTGTGTAACGTGAATACGAACCAGTTTCACTTAGGAAGTCCTCCACGAAGGTATTTCCTTAGCAGATAGCCGCTGTGCTTGCTATTTTCAGGTAACATAACCTAACCTAACATTATTTACTAAGAAATAAACTGAAGAAAATAAATATTTATGAAAATAAGTATATTGTTCTTATATCGCTATATTATGTATTACGCACTACGTGCTCGCTAATTTGAAAGGGAAATTTTTAAATATTACGGACAAGAAATGGCAACAGCTTTCAAAATTGGGAATTTTGGAATTCATGTCGATGATTAATGATATGGTAACTTCATGCGGAAACAAAGAGGCTTCTAATCCTCTTTGTTTAATTAACGTTTCAAAAATGAGCGTTCTTACTCTACTAATAACTATAGTGAGAGAAAGCAGTATCCTTATATTACAGAATTTTAATATTTATGTCTTTAAACTGTCCGTAAATATATCAGGAATAAATAATAACGCATATTTTATGAGGCCTCACGATGCATTGTTTCTTTTTAGCTCAAAGTAGACGTAGGTCCTGAATGGAATATTAGTCTCGAAGTGGCATTTTGCGTCGAAACAATGCGTTGTATCGCTTTCAAATTGTCGGCATCAAATACAATGTACGTCCAGAAAGTAAGTTCCGTTTGGTAATAAAAGTAAATTGTGTACAGCTACAGAAAAGTTATTTATTGCACAAAATTCAACAACTCTTAAACTACTTTTCCACATAACTGCCGAAATATTGCAGGCATTTGTCATAGCGTGGCACAAGTTTTTGTATACCTTCTTCATAGAAATTTGCCGCCTGTGTCTTCAACCAGTTGGAAACAGTTTCTTTCAGCTCGTCGTCATTGTTAAAGTGTTGACCGCCAAGGAAAGACTTAAGATGTAAGAACAGATGAAAGTCGCTAGGAGCGAGGTCAGGGCTGTACGGAGGATGGTCAAACACGTCCCAGCCAAATCCCTGTAGGAGGTTTTTCGTCACATTTGCAGTGTGTGGTCGTGCGTTGTCGTGAAGAAAAACAACACCTTTTGACAGCAATCCTCGGCGCTTATTCTGAATTGCACGGCGCAATTTCCGAAGTGTCTCGCAATAAGCATCTGCTCTGATTGTTTGACCACGCGGTAAGAAATTAATGAGTAAGATGCCTTTCCAGTCCCAGAACACTGTGCACATCATTTTTCGAGGTGTCAAGATTTGCTTCGGCTTAACCTTTGCTGGGGATGAAGTGTGCCTCCATTCCATTGATTGCCGCTTACTTTCAGGGGTGTCGTAAGAAACCCAAGTTTCATCTCCTGTGACTATCTGTGTCAGAAATTCTTCACCGCTTTCAGCATAACGGGTCAAAAACTGAAGTGCACTACCCATCCGTTTTGTTTTGTGTTGCTCAGTAAGAATCTTTGGTACCCAACGTGAGCAAAGTTTACGAAATTTCAGTTTTTCGGTAACAATTTCATGCATTAGTGATCGTGAAATTTGGGGAAATTCCATAGCGAGAGCACTAATTGTAAACCTTCGGTTTTCATGGATCTTGTCATCAATCGCGTGAACCAGTTCTTCTGTAACCAAAGATGGACGCCCACTTCGTTCTTCATCGTGCGCATCACTACGTCCGTCATTGAACTTTCGGACCCATCTTCTCACCATTGAATCACTCATCGCTTTTGGTCCGTAAACATCGCAAATTTGCCGATAAATTTCACTAGGTTTCACTTTCCTCGCATTCAGAAAACGAATCACAGATCTGATTTCACAAGCGGCGGGATTTTCAATCAACACCGACATTGTAAACAAGCACAACAAAGCGTACGTGACTGACAGCGATCTCCAAATGGCGCGCGTTTCTTCTCCTTGATACAGAGCGTCTACTGCGCATGTGCGGAACTGCGATCGCAGAGCTGCAGCGGAGATAAATTGAAACGGAACTTACTTTCTGGACGTGCCTCGTATTAATAGTCACCTGAAAGCCCGAACTTGGAATTTCGAATTTGTTTTATTATCGCTTTCATATATTGTAAAACTTCGGCGAAGTTTTGATTAACAAACTCAACGATTTCAAAGCGAGCAGTGGCAACGCTGTAAGGAATAAAACATTTTTATCTCCAGCCCGCGAGACTGTCTATCGGAAATTCTAAAGATATGCTGTTTTTAAATATTTTGAGATTTTGCTGTTGAATGGAATTTTATGTAGCCTGAACGCCAAGAACGCGATAATTTAATCAAGTTAACACAGAAACCGTTAATAATAAAAAGACAAAAAGAAAAAGTTTTGTAAAGCCATGTTAGTAAGAAATTTGCAAATTGATATGATGAACCGAGATAAGACGGGGTGGGGACAGAAAAATTTATGTTGACACTTTAACGCTGCATCATAAATTCTAAACGTATAGTACTATGCTGCTGCGTTTAAAATTTTTGTAATTTGCTGTTGAATTGTTTATGCTGGAAGTGCGAAGAAAATGATACTTAAATAAATAAAATTAATGAATTAATTAATTAAAATAATAATAATAAAAAAAAAGGTTAGTGGAAGTGAGTGAAACAGAAGACTGGTAGGTTTAAAGCTCAACGAGAATGTAAAAAAATCTTAACAAACCCTTTTGGGTGACCGTTAAAATCTGAAAGCTTTTTTTTTTCACTCGTGTGTGTGCGTGTGTTTAGTAGTAGTGTTATTGTCTTAACTTTTAATGCCCATTTACGTTTTATTGTTTCACTCTCTGTCATGTTAAGCGCGTTGAAGAATTTTAATTTGTTAAAGTTGAATAATGAGAAATTTATTAAAATGGGATACATCTTCGAATTACTTAATATTCTTAAGTAATTAATGCCATATATTCGAATGAAGCATAATTTATTATTATTATTGTTGCTGTTATTTTAGTAGTCGTAGTTGTAGTATTAAATGTTTCCAAATGCCTTATTTAAATAGATGCATTACTAATTTATTCAATTAAATGGAGAGATGATTGTTAAAAAAAATTGCTATATGTGCTCTAGAATTTTATTTCATTTAATTAATTTTTTTAAGATTAGATTATTTTTCCCTATTAGTGATACTAAAATAAAGGGACGCGTCTTGAATGAAAGAAATACGTTTGCTATTTTCAATATTTTGCTTCAAAACTGTGTATCATTAAAAGTCCCAGCATGTTTTTTATATGTAAAAAAATTTTCTTTCACGTTTTTCAAAACCTTGATTAAATTTATTTTAAAGTCATTAATTGATTTAAAGTCATTTCCTTCCTGGAATCGGATACGATCTTGACTTGTTGGTGAGGCAAAAGAAAGTATGCGACATTGTACTTTATCATGCTAAGCGTTAATATGCTTTTTGTGCTGTATTTGTTATGTAATACTCGGTCATAAACTTCACCTCTGTGCTACAAAATTATATAGTAATATTCTTTACGGATATATAGTCTCTGATATGAATGTAAAGTTGATTAGGAAGTTGCTGAAAATTTTCTGTGACAACTGCGCAAAAAGAAGAACGGAACAGTTCAGTACCTCCCGGCCCACCAGCGGCCGAGCGGTAAAGACGCTGAACACTGGTAGTTCGGTCCGAGGTTCGAATCCCGCGAACGGGCTGGCTGCATGGGCGTTTTCGTGGTTTTCCCCATGTGTGACGTGTGTACTAGCCAGTTTTCCTTAGAAAGTCCTCCACGAAGGCATCCCTCCCCTTAGGCAGATAGCCTTCGTGTGCTTTGCCATAATTGAATAACCCTAACCCTCAGTATCTCCCATTCCACTGGGCCGATTGACGAAATTCTACTTGCGTTTTTAATGTCTCGAAAGAGCGACTTTGGATATGTATTAGATTTATACATAGCATAGTTCTAATATAGGTATTTTTGACATAAAATCGGACTCTTTCTGAAATGACATCCCAATTTTTTTTCCATATTTCGATTCTACGATTCAAATTATGCCAAACTACCAAGTTTTGTAAAAATCGCATGAGTATTTTTTAAAAATTAACTCTCCAAATTTTACTTCCTCAATGTTAATTGAATTTGATATATATTTATTTATGAGTAGCTTTCTTTATTAAACTTACTTGATTCCTTCTTCCAGAATTCCAAATTTAGGCTTAATCCAAATGTAATTCGCATATTTTTTTATGATTTATTTTTTTAATTTGTATTTTAAAAAATTTTTATAAATTTTTCGAAAAACTTTTTGTCTTATAACCTATAAAATTTTTAACATCATCTTAAAGTAGATGTATTTCGAGGCAAACCTGCAAAAAATTAGAGTTTTTTTATTCAGACTTTTTAAGATATACCTAAATTTACATATTGGCGCATTTTGAAATTTGGCATCTTTTGTTTGAGCGATAATAATGCCAAATGTGGTTTACGCACTCTGTTAAAATTATCTGAAAGTATGAAAGATGATTTTTTCCCGCTTATCTACAATGAAAAAATGGAAAGGAAAATAGGTTGCCATAAATTAAAAAGTTCGCCAATTAAATTATTCTTACTGAAACTGAGAAAACAGAAAAATGTGCCTATATATATATATATTGAATTCTCCGTGAATTTCGCACCACATTTCACAAAAATTAATATTTAGGCATAGCCATAGAATTGAAATATGGAAAAAATTGGCATGTCATTTCAGAAAAAGTCCGATTTTGTATCGGAAATTCTAAAGATATGTTCATTTTAAAATTATTTTTCGATATTGCTGTTGAATTGGATTTTATGGTTTAAGTGTGAAGAACATGATATTTAATAAATAACGGTAACATACAAAATTTTAAAAAATTCCCTTTTGGGTGTAATGTAAAATCTGAAAGCTTTCAGATATTTTGATTTATTTTTTTAATATTGAATTTTTCTCACAAATCAATTTTAAACGGCCAAATTAATCATCGCAGGATTTTAAACTTTACATGACTGAATAGACCCAAAATAATGATCTTCCAAATAAAGATTTTTCAAAGTTTCAAAACTTAATTTGCCGTATTTTGGCGATTTTCTAAAAATTTTTCGAATTTTACATGGCCTACGGTTGTTAACAATGGTAGATTTGTAAATTAAAATGTGCTATTGTTAGTAGGCGTATTTTAAGTGTTGATGAGATTGAATTTCTAAATCAAAGGAAAGTTTAAATGAATTAAATGTGGTTTTAAGATTAATTTTCATTCATTCGTAATGCATTCAGAGGTCATGATTTTCTTTTTTATTGCTTTTGCATATTGTATAGAATAAAATATATGTGAAAAAGTTTTAATTACGTGATTTTGATCAGATTCACAACAAAGTAAATAATCTTCTTAGTTTTCATAATATTCTCGATATGTAACGTAAATTAAAATGTGAGGCTGCCACATACAATTCATATCAAAATAATAGCAGAATTTCAAGAAAATAAATGAATTTTATAATATTCGTAAGAATTATAAAATTCATTTCAGTTGAATTTCTGCCTTAAATTTTGAGTTAAAATCAGCCGCTCGATTTTATTTTTAGTGACGGATGAGGAAGATTATTATGATAGCTAACAGGTATTATTCTGTTGTGCATTTGATTAAAACCGTTTAATTTAAAAGTTACTTTTATATATTTTATTTCCTGGTTCTTATCTCAAAATGTGAGAGAACAATTAGGAAAATTATTAAAAAAAAAGTAATTATTATGACACTCTCTTTTTATTTTTCTGATCTAGATTTACCGGTTCTGTAAAAGATCTGCTTTGATTGCTAACATTAAATAGCTTTCTCTATCAAAAAATAAAAAAAAAAAAAAAAAAAAAGCAAAGACAACGACACCGTAAATCATAGCATAATTTTTTATCAGGTGTCGGATCTAAAGTAATGCAACCTCTGAGCTTATGGAACCTCATCCGACCAAGGTATAAATGTAAATTTACCTGTGTTATTTTTCAGTGTGTTTTTAAATTAATATTGTGTAAAGTAATAAATAATTTGTTTATCTAATAAGTAGCTAAAAACTTATTGATTGTAAAAACTGAATGCTTATTATAGAATTAGTTTTATTACATGCAAATTAAAATCATATTAATATGTGATGTTTTTACAGCTTCTGTATTAAACGAGCTTATTTATGTCAAGTTTGTAACTTTTAATGTACATTTCACAACAAAATTATCTGAGTTAATACTACATTTCGTTTAGAACTTTATAACTGTTATAAAAAGCTGAAGTAAAATAAATTATGATTACATATTTTCATCCTTCCCTTTAATTAATTAAAGCTGATTGGTAAGAATGCTCTAGAAGTGTTGCAACTATGCAACATAAGAATAATTTCGATTTATTGGTTCGCATATGAATTATATATATTGTATTAAGTCGTAAATACACGTTTTCAACTTTTTCTGTGTCCTTGAAAATGCAGTTTATAATATTTCAACTTTGATGTAGCCCTATATTTTTGAAAATAAGTATTTTATTTTTGTTGCTGTTTGCTTTGGAAGTCGGGCAAAAGATACGTGAAATTTTGTCTTGTGTAGAGTTTTTGACAAAAGTTAATAGGGACTTTTTTTCTAGGAAGGAGAACATAGAAAGAATGAGTTCATAAAGTTAATTTGATCAGAATAGGCAACCGAAAAATACATTAATACAGAAAGTTGTGTGTGATGCACTCTGAAAACTACACTGAATTTTCTGTTACTAAACTATCTACCTTTGAATCCCAGGCTTCACTAAGGCTTTAGTAAAGAAACATTACACATCAAAGATTCTCAAAATGAAGATGTTTTTGTTTACAGCATATATTCTACCAGGCAACTTCTGAGAATCCAGCATTCTTTTTAGAGCAACAGTAAATTGAAATTAAATATTGTTGCCATTCACAAATTATATTAATAAAATATCCTTTGCCTTTACGTAATGCTAACATGCTTATACTAAAATAAATAAATACTTAACAAGTAGATGATAACAATTGCTTTTCTTTTGTTTATTATATAGATCAATATTGTTATTACATTTTATAATTTATTTTATTCTTATGTATTTTCAGAAAAAAGCCTTAGGTTCTGACTTATGTGAGCAAGTGTTCTATCACATAGATCTTGTAGAAAAAGATTATTTTGGCTTACAGTTCACAGATGCCTTCAATACTCAGGTATGTAAAATTTTTTTAAAAAAAATGATAAAATCTTGTTCTATAATAATTTTCTAAAACTAATGTTTGTTTTCTCTTTTCCAGCATTGGTTGGATCCAACGAAAGAAATAAGAAAGCAAGTTAAAGGTATCCTTATACTGCATTACTTTTATTACAGTATTTTTGAGTGCAAAAGAAGTTATTTGTTGCCACATTTAAAATTTTTTATTGTTTATCCATTATTTCTATTTATATAATTTTAATTTAAATTTTTTGTTTATTTTCCTTTATTTTATTATAATTTTTTATTTTATTTCTTTATTTATTACTTTTTAAGAATTAT
>KK119613.1:293712-389862 GCA_000611955.2 Stegodyphus mimosarum | reverse complement strand
ACTTAAATGTTTTTTTTTTTAAAAAAACTAGTTTTATTTCAATATACACAAATATTTCGTAAGGATACCCTGTAAAATGTAATCATTGAATTACTCAAAAAATTATTTATATAATTAATGTAATTATGTGTTAATTAATCCTCATCCAACAAATGTATAGAGCTAAAAATATCTAAAAAACGAAACTGTTTAAAAAAAAACTGCTATGGACAATGCATGATTTCCTTCCACGCCTATTAAGTTATGCAAATTTTTTGCTACACTTCATTTAAACTTATTTCTTCGAATTATTCAAACTTAATTAACTGATCTCTCAAGGCAAGTTGAAAATGGCATCAAAAATTGCAAATTTGAAATTGGGAATCAAACTTCTTGTACTTATTTATTTATTTTGCAACGAGTGTTAAACTTTCCCAAATATAAGTATAGAAACCAGGAGATCGCATTAAAAGTTAGATTTCGTTATTTATCCAAAATTATTTTTTAAAAAAATATGAAATTACCAAAACATGAATATTTTTCTCATTTAAAGCATTTCTGTAATTGAAAGTATATCTCTGCAACTAACGGTTGTGAAAATAAAGACTGGATAAGGGCTTTGTGGACACGATGTACGCCTGATTGTTATTGTGATATAGCTCAGATAGTTAATTCACATTTTCTGTACTTTGTTTCAGATTTCTTTAAAAATGTCTAAATATGCAAAATTGTTTTCCCTTATTTTATATTGCTGATTACAATAAAAAAGGAAGGTATACAACTAGATATTATAACAGCCATATGCAAAATTTCAATGTTCTGCGACTAGTCGTTTTTGAGTTATGTGAGGTACAGATGTACGTACAGAAAACACAAAAAAATTCATCTTGATTCCATTTTACGGTCCGTTTTGGAACAAAGTCCTTTATTCTGCCCTTACATGCAGATGTCATGCGAAAAATAGTCAAAATGAATTCAGGAAGGGTCAAAATGGATATTTCCATTGAAATCTGAAAACCGAAATTTTTCACGATCGTAATACTTCCTTTACTTCGTAACTGAGCTCAGAAGCTTTGATTAGATATTTAACAGAAGCAATTAATGATAAAATGCTTAACAATGTCTAATTGGTCTTTCTTAATGTAAAATTTTATGTTAATCTTTTTCTCCCTATGTAGGATGTTTTCCTTTTATATGCCATCTTCGAGCGAAATTTTACTCATATGAACCCACAAATCTCAGAGAAGAATTAACAAGGTAAAAGGGATATATATTTTTTATTTTTATAGTCTTGTGTTGTAAATAATTATAAATATTTCTTTTTAAAGTGTAAATTTTGTTTCAAAATCTATAGCATTATTTATAATATTATATAATTTCATTATTGTTTAACTAGTGTGTAATCGTTTATAATGTGTCTGCATATGCAAGGGGTTCTTTTCTTTCGTACTGCTGTCAGTTTTGTCATTAAGTGCAACTACAGAGCAGTCTGGTGTCTCTTATTGGTGTTTTGGTAGTTTTTTAAAGCCTTCGGCCCAGAAACTTAGTGACCCTGAGTCCAAAAACAGATCTTACTTCATTTCGGACGTCCTGTGCAGAATGGAAGATAGCATCAGCAAGATATAGCTGCAGGTGTTAAAAAAAAGTAGAAATCCAAAGGAGCAGTCTTGGCATTATATAGAAGTGGGTGTGGCAAAAGATCCCATTCGAGTCCATACGGAGACCAGCCGGTGAATGCAGACACATGTGGTCTTGCATTTTCTTGATGGAACATTGCCTTTTCACACCGTAATTCAGTTCGTCGATTTTCCTTGAAAGCAGTGTCAACACAGACTAGCATCTTGCTGAAGGCCTTACAGTCGAGGGTGTTACCTTTTTCCAAATACTCTTTGTGGATAATACTACTGCAGTCTCACCAGATGCAAAACATGATCTTTTTGTTAGTCAGACTGCACTTTGCAGTGCTGCCGACGCAGACCAACCCCCTTTTTGACCTGTGTGACTTTTCATCGCAAGTTATGGTCCGGTCCAAAATTTTGTCCTTGAGATGATATTTGAGCAGATTAGTGCAGACCTGAACACGTCATTTCTTATCTGCTTAAGTCAGATCATGCGACACCCAGTGATTGAACTTGTACTGATGTGCAAGTTCAATCATTGGGTGCATAGTGCAACTAATAGACATGGCACAAACATCTAACTCCTTAGGTAACTCTCGAGTAGTTGCATACTGATCTTCCACAAGTTCGTGCAGGTGGGCTTCATCAACATCAGTAGGCCGGCCAGAGCACTGTGCTTCTTGAATGTCCTAGTCCTTGTTTTTCAACTTTTTGGTAGCAAACCATCACAGTATCATATGATACAACATTAGTAACTAAAGCTGTACACAAGATTTGGTGACATTCTGTAGCTGACTTTTTGCAACAGAACTTGAAGTAAATTATGGTTCTAATCTGAGGATGTGATAGTTCCATTTCAGACACTTCGTTGTTAATGATAATGATAGTTTTTCACAAATTTCGCAACGCAGTGTTCTAAAGCAAGTCTCTTTCTTTCAAATGCCAAAAATTGTGTGACAAAATGTGATTAAACACACCAATGCAAACTGATAGTGCAGACGATATTTGTGGTGGCAGGAAACTTTCGTTAAAACCTGATATTATTAATATAAAACATTTGTTTAAGTTTCTAGAATAAAATAATGCTTTGAAATTTGCAGTAAATTTATGTAAATAAACAATTCTGTAATGATGGCTAATAATTTTGGCAGCTTTATTACTAAAAGTGAATGAAGTTAAAAATTCTTTTATCACTAAAAGTGAATGAACAAAGTATACTGTATATTATACAATATACCTACCTATATGGCCCACCTGTGGTCAAGTTGGTAAGATCCTTGAATACTGATAGTTTGATCTGGGATTGAAAAGAGCTGACTGCATAGGCATTTTCATGGTTTTCCCCATATGTAAGCAAATTTTCTTCAGAAAGTCCTCCAGAAAGGCATCTCTTCCTTTCAGTGGTAGCCCTAATTAGCTAAATGCCATAGTCAGTTAAATAATAATAATGAATTCTGGTTGCTTTTATCTATATCCATGCTCAAATAATGAGTTTATTAATAAATGCATAATCCAGGTAATTTTTTACTCTTCTAGGAAGCTTTTAAAGTAATATAAAAACTGATTAGTATTTATATATTAAAGTAATGCTAATTATATTCTTTATGCTTCATATTTGAGTTTGATTCTTTCATATGTGAAAATATATCATTTATTTTAATAACTGAATCATGGAGGCTTGTTAATTTCAATCACAGCATATTATAGTGTTATTTTTATGAAAAAATTGTTCTTGTGTAACAGTGATTACTTTGCACTAATTATTCCATAATTTCAGGTACCTGTTTTTCTTGCAATTAAAGCAAGATATATTAACAGGGAAACTACCTTGCCCTTATAGTACTATTGTTGAGTTGTCAGCATTAGCTCTGCAATGTAAGTTTATTTTAAATTTTACATCATATTGTACTGAAGTTTACCATCAATTTGAAAAATATTCTTGTAATGAAAATGGTAATAATAATAATAAAGAGAGAAGACGTAGAAAAATGCTTGAATAAGAAGAAAAAATGTTCAAATAGTTGTGAAATACTTGAGGGCCATCATTGTCAACTGGTTTTTGTATAGAAGAGAGAAGTATTTAATCAGGGTTAATGTCAAGTATGTTAGACTTATTCTGGCATTTGTTGGCAAAACTGGTAGGCAAGTCACAGGGCTCATGGTTGAATCCTGATTGAGGTACCAACATTTGTCTATGTCATATCAACAAAGTCTGTTGATCCTAAAGACCTTTTGCACAACAGTCATTGAGCAGTAAAACCGCTGAACACTGGCAGTTCGACCCAGGTTTAAATCTCAGAGAATGCGCTAACTGCATGAGAATTTTTATGGTTTTTTCATATAGATAACTTAAGTTTGAAACAATTTCCCTTAACGTGTGCTCTATGAATATGCTGTTACTTCCCCCCAAAAGTGATTGATTAATATGAGGTGGTATAGTATTTCGGGACTGCTGGAGAAGTTTAGCAGGCAGCAAGCAAATGAATATTTTCTTTAAGCCACTAGTATTTTTTTTTTTTTTAAAGTTTGGCTTGTATTGCAGGAAACTTGTATTGTGCAAAATTTCTGATTGATAATTTCAGTTCAAATATCACCATCAAGTTATGAAATTTTAAACCAAAAGCACTGCAACAAAAATTTGTGGACTGAAAGTAATTTCAGAAATTATAGAAGAAAGGAAGAGAAGTTTTTTTAGGAAGAGAATTCTAAATACTGAGCTATTATAAAGGGCTTTTCATAATGAATGTTGAAGCACACACACAAAAAAAAAAATTATTTATATGTAGAAAAGGTTAACTGATTTCATTCCTAATAGAGTTTTCTTTTATTTTAGCTGGCCACAGGTGCAGCTAGGCAACTAATATAGTTATTATGAGAAAGAAAATATGGCTCAGCTAGTGTAATTTTTCAAAAATAATTAACGTTTTTAATTAGATATGTTATATTGAGTATATTTTCATTTACATCAGTCAAATTAAAAAAAAAAAGAAAAAAAGGTAGTGTTAAGAAGTGCATTTATTGATTTTAAACCACTTAGTCTGTTAATAAAGGACAGAGAGATTCAATCTGAAAGTTTAAATTGCCAAATGTCAACACACTGGCATGAGAAAGATAAAAGTTTTTTTTTTTTTTTCTCTAATAGTAGCAACATTGCTTTTAAATAGCCAAGTTTGTTGATTATATTTGAAAGGTAAATGTTTTACACTTATCTGAATGGTAACATACTGGCATGCCAAAGGTTAAAAAAAAAAAAGGTTTTATTTTGAGCAGTGGCAACAAATTGCTCAGTTCTTAAAATATGTAAATTTTTAAAGATAAAAAGAATTTTGTTTTTATTGTACAATTCTTTAATTAATTGCTTTCCTGCTATTTCCATATGGTTTTCTGATATCAATAGTCATTCTGATTTATAGATTTCAGTTGTATTCAGTCAATTTTGATAGCTTTGTGCTTTCATGAATATTTTATGTAGTGTTTCTTCACCATGTTTATAAAATTCTAAAGTTTGTTAGGGGCAGTATCGCTTTTAATGAAGAATATTGTGTTTAATAAAAACATTTCATTTTTAGCTGAATGTGGTGATTATGATGAATCCATCCACACACTGGGCTTTGTGTCAGAATTTAGATTTGCTCCTGATCAGACAGAAGAAATGGAAGCTGATATTCTAGAGCAGTATAAAACATGCAAGTATGTTTTAATGAAACTTTTGCTATTTGCTTTCAATTGCATAACAAGAAATAACGCATTATGAGATGCTGTTCAAATATTATTGTTATTTTATATTCATAATCATTGAATTTAAATGTATCATGCTGTTTCACATTACTGCTGATATTTAGAAATGTTGTAGAGAATACCACATTTTATGTAAAGAAGCTATTAATATGTTTTTGATCTAAATGGAATTTGAATGTGCAGTACACCCCCTCATCCAAGTTACACAAGTAATACAGGGTGTTTATAAAGTCCCGGACCCATTTTAATGTTTAATAACTCAAAAAATAATGAAGATATAAACAAACTTATGGCATTTATTGATGGAATAACTTATATATTTTCCTTTTCAGGTTTGAATATCTTTACTTTTGTAAATATTGTCTGCGCGTGTGGTTAATTTCAGATAATTTCATTTTCCAGTCTAAATATATGTACTTTTCTGTAATGTTCTCCGATAAAGCATCCTTTCATCTTTCTGGCATTGTTAATCACCATAATGTGCGCATATGGGGATCTGAAAACCCTCATGAATACCGTGAGGCACAAAGGGATTCCCCAAAGGTTAATGTGTGGTGTGGACTAATGCACGACTGAGTCATTGGGCCTTTCTTTTTTACAGGAAAGACGGTCTCATCAGCCGTATACTTAGACATGTTGGAAAACTTCGTATTTCCACAACTAGAAGAGATTCAGCCGCATGTCTTTTTGCAACAAGATGGTGCCCCACCTCATTGGGGTACCATCATTCATAGTTCTTTGAATGACCATTTTACAGGAAGATGGATTGGACAAGGAAGTCCAATTCCTTGGCCACCCAGAATACCTGATATAACGCTGCTGGACTTTTTCCTTTGGGGATTTGTAAAGGACATTTACAGGAGGAGAGTGTCGAACATTGAGGACCTAAAAGCCAGAATTACAATCGCGATAGCCTCTGTGGATGCCAACATGCTTGCCGGTACCTGGCGTGAAATTGAATATCGACTTGATATTCTACGTGCGACGAAGGGGGCACACGTGGAAGTTCATTGACAAGGGTCATGAAACTCTTTGAGTCTATCTAACCATTTATGTTATTAATTTTAATCTGTCATCAAAATGGGTCCGGGACTTTAAACACCCTGTATATGCTGTCTCCAAGCATAGGTGACACATGGTGTTGATTTTTCATAGGATACTAGCTAAATTGTTCTTGTAAAAGACAACTAAATAAAGGTACATTTTGCTTAGAGCTAGTATGTTTAACTAATCTGAGGTATCAACTATACTGATAATGTAAGTCATGAAAAATGCTAAAGCTGAGCCTGGCAATGCAGTCTGTAAACTTTTATGTAACTTGAATTTTACTTAAGTTAAATTAGTGAATTGGTTAAGTGTACCTTAGTAAGAAATTTATGTTTATTATTATTATATGCATGCATGTATGTATATGTATATATATATATATAAATTCTAAATAAAAGTAAATTAAAAAGGCCTATGACTTGCACTAAAACTGCAAAGTAATAAACCAATAATTTATAATAAGAGAACTTTCCATATACCATCTCCAAGGAACAGAAGTCCAATTTTAAAACCATGAATTATGAAAAGAAAAAAAAATAGTCAGTATTTTAATTAGAATTTTAAATTAATATTTTCTAGACCTCCTTTGCTTTAAAAAACATAAAAATCTGCAAAAGGTATGTGTGTGTATATATAAATTATCTACACAGTATTATTTTATTAGGTTAATGCAAAAGTGTTTCCCCCCTTTTTTTTTCAAAACTTGAAGAAAATATTTATTTACTAAAAATGGCATTTAATCAATACACTATGGGCCATTTAGCTCAATGGTCTTTTTACATTTTTTGAATAGCTGCATAATTTCATGCTCATACAAGTTCTCAGGTTTCTGGCTAAAGAACTGATCCGGAAGATTTTGCAAGTCTTCCAAGTTTCTAAAGTTTTTACCTTCTAAGCTGTGTTGAAATGATCTAAGTAAGTAGTAATAATTGGAGGCAACAAAATCAATACCGTGAATGGATCAAAATATCTCAGCCAAGTTGTAGAAGCTTTTATTGGTTGGCCAAAGGTACATATCATGTAACATTGTCTTGAACACATTTCCATTTCTGTTGGATTATTTAGGCCACTTCTGATCAATTGCTCATTTTAATTTAGTTGTGAACAATATTTCTTCAAATGAATGTTCTGGTTTTCAGGTAACAGCTCATAATGAACAATTCCCTTCCATTCTCACCAAATGCATAACAAAACCTCCTTTGGATGCAAATTGGCTTTTGCATTGATTAAAGGAACATCTTTTTCCTTGCACTAAGATCTCTTATGCTTAACATTATTATACACAATCCATTATTCATAATTATAGCCATTTGCTTTAAAAATTGATTGATTTGGTTGTATTTCAATAAAGGATCACTAGCATAAATTTAGCCTTGTCACATTTTTCTCCATTAATCCATGCAGAACTTGGACATTGGCCTTGCTAAAAGTTCCAAATTGATGTGAACTTTTGGATACTGTTGACTGGTTCATTCCAGGAATTTTCCAATCTCTCAAGTTGTTCTCTGCCTATCACTTTCAATTAAAGCGAATATTTCATTGCGATCAGCTGTGGCCAGTATGTGATGCATCGTTAAGGTTAAAATTGTTTTCATGAAACTTCCTGAAGCACTCACAGCACCTGCAGTGATCATTGAAACCCTCACTATAAGCCGTACATATCTTCTTTCTACAAACAGCACATATTAATTATGCCTATACACAGCACATATCTATCTCCTAAGCAATCTTGCCTTTTCAGAAATAAAAAAGCATAACATTTTGAAAATGCTCCTTATTTTCTGCTGTCTTAAAAAAAAAAAAAAATGAAAAAACACCACCAATTAATGCATTTTTGTTCTCATAGCATATATATTTCAAAAGTGTAATATTTAAATAATTCATCTGAAAGTTGCTGTTATTTGCATTTTTACTTCCCTGTTCATTGTTTAAAAATTTTTTTTTATGTAATTTGGATATTTATCCAGCACCTTTAAATTCTAATCAAAATTTCACTTGTTAATTTATCATGCAATACCTCCAATAATTAATTTGTAGTTGAAGTTTAGAAATGAAAGAGAGAAAAATGACATTCAAATTATTGGAACTTAATCAGAACAACTTTAATAGTTCTGCATAAGGAAATGAATTTAATTTTATTATGGGTAACATTTTATATTCAGAGAGTGGCTATTTTTAGTTAATAGTGGATTTTCTGTAAAAATTCAAGAGAGTCCTATTTGTTATAGGTGTGCAATAATATGATATAAATTTGTTTATATAAATTTATAGTGTTATACGAAATATGTGGCACAAAGGTAGAAATTCATACAGTTTAGCAGATGAATGTTATGATGAATAAGATGATATCATTTCAAATAATATTTTTTCTTCATTGAAATATTTATTTCTGCAGAAAAATGAATTATTCTGAGCCTTTCAAAGTACAACTTTTAAACAAAAATTTTTTTTTTTTTTTTTTTTTTTTTTTAACTTTTACCCTCTAATATAGCTTTTTGTGTGAAATCAAATAAATTTTGTGATTTTATCCATAGACGAATTTATTTTGTAAAGTTGTGGGAGGATTTTGTTTCAGAATGTTGTGGCATGCTAAAAATTTATTAGCATTTGTGAATCATGCTAATAAATTTTTAGCATATTTATGTTCACTCAAGATTTATTTACTTTGACATCTGATGTATTATTATTGTAATTTATTTCTGTTATTTCGTGTTTATAAATAGTCCTTGCCATTCAAGTATCATTTTGACTGTGGAAATATTAATAGATAATAATAGAATAATTTAAAGAAATAGATAATTTAAAGAAGATAATAGATAATTTAGAGAAAATAATTTAAAGAAATAGATAATTTAAAGAAGAGAGTACATATAAACAAAAAAAATCTCGTTTTCATTAAAAGAGATCTTGTATTTAATATACATACATACATATTGCACATAAATAATTGGTATGCTACAGTAGAAAGGAATTAGTCCATTGTAAAGACATGTCTGTTTCTAAAATATATTCCTTTAGGAAAGAAACCTTTTAGAATGTCATAAAATATTGTCAAAAATTCTCTCATAAATTTTATTGCTAGTCTTATTTATGTAAATGATACTGTTATTCATATCCACTTATTCATTACATGTATTACTGATAAGATGTAGTTCTAAATATTTTTTTATTAAGTTACTTCTGTGTAAAATGTAATTATTTTATCATATAATATTATTAATTTATCTTTTAAATTAAGACTTAAGCTGTTTATTTACATTTACTTGTTTCATCTGATGTTATTTTTATTCAGCTAGAAATGAATTGCAGTAAAATACAATTTTTTGATATTATTTTTGAAATTGAGGCAATTGTTCTTTATATGAGTGATATGGTATTCAAGACATCATTTCAAATATATTTGATTTATTTTTCTATGGGAATTTTTTTTATTTCTGTAAAGATTTCTGAAGTTAATTAATACAGAATATTTTATTTTCATGATACAAGTTTTTCAATTTTTTATTTAATATCAATAATTTGTGTACAGTTTCATAACAAAAAAAAAACAGCTCAGAATTTTTGGAAAAATAAATGTTTTTCCTTCTGAGAAATAATGTAGTAAATAATTATTTATGAGGAATAATGTATATTCTAATCTAGTTAATCTATGAGTATTTAAAGACATTAGAATAGCTTTAATTTTTTTTTACTTTCAGAGGTCAAACTCCAGCTCAAGCGGAATTGAACTTTTTGCACAAAGCTAAATGGTTGGAGATGTATGGTGTGGATATGCATATTGTTCTAGTTAGTAATTTTTATTTGTTTAATTAATTTATTATGGTTAAGTTAAAACATGTACACACTGTTAATCTATGCCATCACTTGCCATTGCAGTATATTTGTTTCAGCATTCAATAATGTTTTTTCTTAAATCCAGAAGATTGGAACTCTTTTGATTGTATATTGATCTGTTTTTCTCATCTTCAATTTGGCTTGAATTTATTCCATCCTAAAAATCTCGAAAGTTTTTTAAGTGGGCCAAAGTGATTGAAGTCTGCTGGTGCTAAATCTGAACTAGTTGAGCGGGGAAGAGTTAGAACATCCTACTTGCACTGGGTGACTGCAACCAATCTTCTTTCTGTGTGTTTAGCCATCAGAAGATTGAGAACATACTAATGCTCAACTTGCTAAATTCGAGATGACTTTTCACTGTTGTTTTCACATTATCAACCCTTATTTTAAGTTCCTTAATAAGTTCCTTGTTAAGGTTAAATTAATACATCAGTGGCAATCAATTCATCATTATTGGTTGAGATTCTTAGACTGTGAGTATGTGACTCATTTTCAACTCTCACTTGGTATATTTTAAGACTTATACACCAATTATACGCTCTAGATGGAGAGAGATCTCCAAGCTGATTTTTTAAGTCTTCCAGTAAACCTGAGACAAAATGAAATTGTCTTTTGTGAAAATTAAACAGAGATCTCCAAACTTATTTTTCTTCAAATGAATGTAAGATGGAATGATATCTTTTAGTCAGAAATCTAATGGTGATTTATTTCTTAATACCATTTCGAATCTTCCATTCCAGTAAGTCAGTTATGAGTGACAGGTTATGAAGAGAGAAATTAATACTACAATGGAGAAGTTCACAGATATACCTGTTTGTGCAAGGATTTATACTTGTTTTGAATTCTTTACAAGAAGATAGCATGAAAATTATTATTATGAAAGGTCTCTCATAATATTAAATCATTGTGGATACTCATAGGGTAATAACTGCATTATATTTATCATATTAATTCATTACATTGTGATAATTTTATTGACACAATCAAGTAAAATTCAGCTAAATTATATTTTTAAATTATAAATGTTTAAGACAAAAAATATTTAAATCTGTGTGCATGATTTTGAATTCTTATGCAGTTTTTTGATTCAAATTTCTGTAAGAAAAATTATTTCATTTTTGATGCCTAATATAAAATCTATAATATATTTAAATTTAGTATTATGCATCAATCAAGTATATTTTCTGCTATCTTTTAGTGATGTTTAGTCAAGTTATTTTTTAAAACTTTTTCAGAAATCAAAAGTAAAATATGAATGTTGTACAATGTTGTTTATTTTCTAATTTCATTTATAGGGTAAAGATGGCAATGAATACTCATTAGGTCTTACTCCAACTGGTATTCTAGTCTTTGAAGGTAGCACAAAAATTGGTTTATTCTTTTGGCCAAAAATTACGAAGCTTAATTTCAAAAATAAGAAACTGTCATTAGTTGTAATTGAAGATGATGATGAAGTAAGATACATATATATTCCTCCTTTAATTATTGAAGTATAATATCTTTATTTATTAATCAAATTTAATATCCAAAGGTTATTTCATGCAAGTCACTTCATTAAACATATTTGATATAATTTTGGTAATATTTGTTGAAATAAGTATGTTTTTTAAAATTTTGTTAGTAAGTGATTATGAATTCAAGTTTAATTAGAGTTAGTTTTTTATTTCTTATAGCACATTTTTCTGTCATATTTTTTAGAATTTTCATTTAGGCCTTTATATAAATAGTATTTATTTTCTTTTTATTTAAAGAAAAATTTCACATTCGAGAATAGAATTTTGAAAGTGTTTTAGGGCATCTTTAGTAACATTTATAATCATTATTAACAAATATTTTTTCCAGTTAAATTTTAAGGCTAAAAAATTAGAAAATATGATTTTAGAACTGTTGAAAAAGTGTTCTATTATTGCACTAAATGAATGTTTAAAAATATTTTTAAATACAATAAAGAATAATTAAAAAATTACATCATTGGTTATTGTATGACCTTGTTTGCTTAACATAGCTGCCATTATGTGAAAGAATCGTTGATACTTTGTAGTTTATCTTGATTCAAACAAAGCATTAGAAAAATTGTTTGCAGTTGAGGATGTCTGAATGAATATATGCGTGACATTTTAATATTTCAGAACATGATTCTGTAGGAATTATTGCCTGTGTAATATACAGTTTCTCAATGTAATTTGCAACAATGCTAATTTAAGTAAAATAGAATTGACCTTTAATTGTCGCACCATTGATAGGCAATCATTCTGAACTGATTTTGTGGCAACTATAGGTTTTATGATCACTGTTCTTTGTAAAATGCATCAATGAAAATTATTTTATTGTTCATTTTGATCATTTCCATAGCTATATTAAATGCAACAATAATCTATAAATGACTGCACACACCCTGTAGGTTTGTTTGTTTTTTGGTAACAATTATATGTTGTAGAATTTTACATAAGGTAAAATAAATATTTTGTGCAGCTGTTTTATAGTTCCTGTTACATTGTATATTTTTGTAAAATGAGCTGTAGCGTTATTGAAGGTAACAATTTTTAATGTTGCAGAGTTTCGATATCATGCATTTCTTTTATAGGATTTCAATCTTGGTTGTGTATAGCCCATTTTGAGATTTTTAAAAAAAAAAAAAAAAAAAAAAAAAAGAAAACATAATTATTAATGAGCCAGTATGGAATTTTATGTGACTAAAACTGCATTCTTATAAAATGGTAGTATACATTATTTACACCATGCATGCAGTTTGTAATATGCATTAAAGCTTTGTTGCTGAGCTTGTATATTTGAAGAAAGCTACAAATAAGATAAGTTAAAGAAAAAAATGAGCAAGTAGATAATTTTATATCGTTAAAAATTATTCATTTTCACAAACAAGTTGTTGTTAATAATACCAATTTTTAAATAATTTATGAATAGTAAAATGTTCCAATGTAAAATCAATCTTTTTAAAAGGATTTTTTGAAAGTAAAAGGGTTAGCATGTAGTTGGGGGTTGAAGATAAAGGATAAAAGGTTTTTGTGAAGGGTTTAATACATGGATGTTTGTTACAAAAGTGCAAGTACATTAGAAGTTTGCTGAAATTAACTTTGAAAGGGAACTATAAGAATGCAAAATGAAATTAGGCTTGTAAGAATAATCCTGTTATTCAGAATGAGGGATTAATACAATTGTAATACTCTAAACGTGTTATATGACATCAATAAAATGCCTTTCATGATTGCATATAATTATGAAAGGCATTTCATGATGCATTAAATCACTTGATTCAGGCATTAAATGAGAGGATAATATTTGCTGTATATTTTAAATATTCACTCTTTAAAATCTTGAATTATCATATCAAAATGTTTTAGAATATATTTAACATTATGTACCAAATACATTTAATTGTGTGGTTACTTTGAAGAATTTTTTTAAATATAAGCTATGAAGGTTCTAATTAAATATTCAAAGAGTATTTTGCAAAAAAGTATTAACAGATGCTAAATTAATAAAATTTAATATTTATGTATAACTGTTATAAATTTATTGCTGATTTTTCAACTGAAGTATTTAAACAATTTTTAAGCTTAATAAATTGAAGCTGTTTATTTTTAATTGTCATAGAAGTTATTTAACTTTGTTGAAAATGTTAGAAGAATTTTTGAATGAAGTGCAAAAAAGTGTTAGAACTGAAGTCCAAAAATGTGCATATTTTTAACAATTTTTTGTTCACTTTTATGTATGATCATTTATATTAATAATAGATTATTTAATAATGTAATTAGGGAAAAGAACAAGAACATACCTTCGTGTTTCGGTTACACAATCCTAGAGCTTGTAAACACTTGTGGAAATGTGCCATAGAACATCACGCATTTTTCCGTTTGAAAGGACCTGTAGTGGAACATGCTACAAAACAAGGTTTTATTCGAATGGGATCTCGCTTCCGCTACAGGTATAAGTATTGTACTTTGTACTTCATAATGTAAAATTTAAATGCATTCCTGTTAATAGAGTTTTATTAATTTTAATATATGAAGATAATTTATGTTTGAGTGTGCTATTAACTATATTAGATACATTTTAAATGCATTTTTACTATAGAGTAGTTGCTATATTAATTTTATTATATGAAAACAATCCATGTTTGAGTCTGCTATTAACTACATTACATATGTTAATACTACTCTGCATGTTTTAATTGAGCTGTATATTTAAATCAGAAAGCTAGATGAGTAATATTGGTGACTGAATAATCAGGGTTATAGTCTATTAAGCAATCTGACTGCAAAATCTACAGAGTGAAAACTAATTTTATATTAACCAGATGATTTTTTAATGGGGATTTAAAAATGTGTTGCTAAAATCAAATGATTTCGTAAGTTACTGTTTGAAATAAACAATTCCTACCAATTTAGACTGGACAAGATTTTGGAAAATTTACATTGCAATAATTTTTTACAGGATTTTAATGCTTTCTGCATAATGATACAGATTTATTACTTATTTATGATAAACAAAATCTTTCATAAATTATTTAAAGTGTCAACATAAAGTAATTTTTTATCATGTTGACATTTTAAAAATAATGCAAATATAATAAAAAGGATAAAATCGTGAAAACCTATAATTGAAGGAAATAAAATCAAGCTTTTAAATAATTTTTTACAGGATTTTAATGCTTTCTGTATAATGATACAGATTTATTACTTATTTATGATAAATAAAACCTTTCATAAATTATTTAAAGTGTCAGCATAAAGTAATTTTTTATCATGTTGACATCTTACAAATAATGCAAATATAACAAAAAGGATAAAATCATGAAAAACTGTAATTGAAGGAAATAAAATCAAGCTTTTACAAATTTCTTAGAAATGTCAAACTTAGAGTTGCATAAATTAAAAATCAGCATCTTATTTATATATTATATGGATTTATGCAAGAGTAGAATTTTTATTTTATGCTTAAACTATGTGATCTGGAAACCATGCTGTTCTTAATCTGAGATCTAATTATCTTTTATCCTGAAATTTTAAGAAAAGAATTAACATATTTTTTCATGAGAAAAAAAATTTCAATTCAGTGTTTTTAAAAACTGAAATTGAACTAAAATTAAACAACTTTTGTTATTTAAAAAACTATCTTATGCCTGTTGTTATTGAAAGGTTTAAGTTAAAAAAATGCTTATTCCTGGAGAAAAGATGTTTACATGTTTCTACTTTCCATCACTTAAGTTAAATTTTTTATTTATCCTCCATAGTAACTGTATTGTTTATTAGTATACCTTAGGTAGAATGCATAAAAAATGATACAGTTTTAATAAAGTTCTGATTAATGTTTTGTCAGTGCTCTTCTGTGGGATTGGAACTTTTTGAGATTGAAATACTTTTTCATCTGATTTCATCATTAATATATCTGGCACGACTACTAGTTTTGTTTTCATGGAAGATTTGAAACAGTGTAAGAAATTAACATTATTTTTTAAATTGTGTCTGAGGTTTTTTCATTCATTCATGGGATTAAACCCTTTAAGAAATCCATTCTAAGTTATGCTCTTTGAGTTCTTGTAAGGATCTTGATATTTTTACCTTTGAAAGAAAACATATGGAATATTTTATCGTTGCTTCATATTAGTTTTCATTTCAGTAGAATTTGGGTATTAAAATTTCATATTCTTCACAATTCCTAGGTAGTTTACATGCAGTGACCTGCAAAGCTGAAGAAATAGCGTTTCTTTTTTTTTAAAATACAACCATAAAATAAATTGGGAAAGCTTGAGCTAGTTTGCCTTGTATCACTTCTTCAGCCAAGAACTAGTGCATTGATCTTGATATGTGAAGACGTGCTCTACCAAATCAGCAATGAAAGGAAAGGACAAATGGATGAAAGAGCTTAGGAAGTTCTGTCCATATTCCTTGAAAGTGAATATGGTCATTATAGCAGGTTTTATTGCACATTTTAGGCAACAAATTAGCCACTAGGTAACATTTGTTGAAGTTATTCAAAAGGCTAGTGGTGAAACAACCATGAACAACTATGCCTACTGATGCTATATAATATGACTCACTAATGGCTGAAATCACTGCAAATCAGTTACATAAAAATAATTGGGCCCATTATTGCAATTTACTGTAGCCAGACAATTCCATGAAACTGAAATGTTTATCTGATGGCTAGTATACTATGTTCTTTTAAATTCTGTCCTTTGATATCACTGCCATGGAAAATATTTCTCATTGTAAAGTGGTTCAGTTTTGATATTTTTAATTAATATATTATATGTATGATATATTAATATATTGTAATTATCATACATATGTATGATATACTATTTCTTACTGTAAATAAAAATCGATTTGGATATTTTTACAGAAGATTTTGCACTTCTAGGACATATGTTTTTGATGACTTTTAGTAACTAAGCTAATATTTTAACCTCTGTATGCCTCTCATTCATTGGCATAGAAACTGAAAAGGAACGTAATTAGTTAACTAAGAAATAGAAATAGCCACTTAACTCTGATTAATTCTTTTAGTACAAATGAAAAAGGTTTACCATTCTATTAGTCTGAAATTTTTTTTATTAGTATATATTTAAATGTATAGGAGATTATCCCAAACATATAAAATAAGACTGTGTATGGAAGAACATTTAGGCAGAGAATAAAAAATAAAATATGGCATGGTTGGCAAGTATTTAAATATTCATATTTTTTGAGTTGCTAATGCTACAACTCTTAGCTTTTAATTTTTGCCTAGTGTAACTTTTTATATTTATAACGTTCAACTTTTTAGTTAGCTTCACTAATTTGTAGAATTTCTATGCTATAACATTATTTTCATTGTTTATAGTGGTAGAACAGAATTTCAAGCCACACAACATAGCCGTGCTCGTAGAACAGTGCATTTTGAAAGAAGACCAAGCCAAAGGTATTCTCGGCGTCCAAATTATTCACAAACTCATGATTCTCAAAAATCTGTCACTGTGTAAGTATTAAATATTATTTAATTTTCGTGGAAATTCTTCTAAAATATATTAATAGTGTGTTAATTACAATTGTTATATTTCTCTGTTTTATTAACTTGGCCTTCTTATAATTTCTAGCTACCTGTAATTTATTATATCTTAATATGTGTTTCGATAATAAATGTTCTTTCCAGTTTTTACATTATTCTCTATTACCATAGTATTAATGGTAAACTGCCAAATAGTGTTTCAAACTGTTGTAGCAGAAAGGCCTGGTTTCGGTAAATTATCAGTTTTAACAATTCTTACCAGTCAGCAAAAGGTTCTATTTGAAATTATAAAAGATATGCATATCAGTTGAGCATGAGAAACCCACCTATTTGAGAACAATATTTGTACTTCATAATATTTTTTATCTTCAGTTAATTTTTAATATATATATATGATTAGCCAAAATCTTAGAAATCAAAGTGAAAAAAAAATGCTGCATTAAATAATTGAAGGCCATATGTATTATCACCATGAAATAAGTTAAAGTAGTAAAACACAAATAATATTCATCTGATTTTTACGAACATTTTCATCATCATTATGATTAATAAAAGACATCTGTACTCAGAATGATAGCTTGTGTTCTTGTTATCTGTAGGCAGCCCTCTCCCCAATATTTAGTTTGAATTTAGCTTTTGTAGCTATACTAAGCATCTTCATTATACTGCTCAACAAAGATTTTATCACAAAACAGTAAAATTTGTTTTCCTACGAAATTCATAAATGCTGAGGACATTTTTAAGACTTACAATGCATGTTTGAAATCAGCATATATGAATTATATAAAAAAAATGCTATCAGTCTTAGTTTTTGAGTACTGCCACTTGATTATCGTAAATATTTTGTAGGAATATATCCTAATTTAAATATAAATAATATGTGCACATATAGTAAAGTTTCAATTGCAGGAAATTTTTTAATTTTATTTGCAAAAGTTTTCCATGCTTGATTTTTAGTTTTTGTATTCCATTTCCGGTTCCAGTGAATTGTAACCGCAAGTCAAGTTATAATTTTTATTAATGGAAAAAAAATTCCATCAGTGTTATTACTTTACACAGTGCAAAAGTAGCTTATGATAATTTTAAAATATTCCTACCAAAAGTCTGGTATGAAACATTAAAATAGACTATTTAAAATGACTTAAAAGTTATTTTCATTTTCTTTGGATTGTTACTGATTTACAAAATACTACTGTTTTATTCATACAAAAAGATCACAGGGTAAGCCAAAAGAATTTCCTTTAATAATGTCATGGTGGCTCTATTGCATAAAGATATAATGCTTTGTATATGGTAGGACTACAAAGAAATTTCATATTATGAACTGTTGCTGCCAAATCAGACAATAAATTAGAACTAAACAATAAACTTTTCCTAAATTGCAGTTTTGAAAACAGAATTCAAAGGAAACCACCCAGAACTGACCAATTGTCAAAGTATTGTCTTCCATGCTGTTTAAAACAGTGCTCATCACCTCATTGTGATGAATGTCAGACAAGCTCTTGCTGTATATGGCTGGCATGTTTTATGTCACCTTGGCTCCTTAGATTTTAATTTCTTTAGGTTACTTCAGAGTTACTCTGAATGCCCCAGAGTTCACTTTGAGGACTTGTCAAACAGCATCTTAATAACTTCTTTGCAAATAAGCCTAGTTACGTTTTTAAAGGAATTTTCCAGCTGCTGAAGAAATGGCAATATGCCGTAGAACAAAATAGTGCTCATGTAATTCAATGAAATTTTCTTATTTGTTTGTATTGCTTAATTTCTGCTTAATGTAAAAAAACTGCCAAACTTTCTAGATAGCCTAATGTGTGCAAAATTCCTGTTTATGTAAAATATGTGATTAAATTTTTCAGATTTTCTGTAACTTTAGCTTTTTCATATTTTAAAGGTATAAATAAAATATATTCAGTATTTGTATATTAATCTATCAACATTGATGATGCAAGTTTTTATTTAGCACTATGTATATAAACTCTGAATTTTTATTATTGATTTTACTTTAATAATTGCCAGCTGTTCAAATTTATTTTTATCATTGCTGTTTTATTATTTACTACAATTTAAAATAACTTATATACAAAAGAATTACGATTTGAATTTTGTGGATGAATAAAGGAAAGCGAGTTAAAAAGCAGTTTTTGTTGCATTTATTAAAAAAAAGTGTTTTCTAGCCCATAGGGCATAAGCCCAGAAGGGCTGTTAATTTCATTTTGTCATTTTGTGTCGAAAACTTTAAAAGTCTGAATCACTTTTTAAATTGTTGCCACCAAATGTTATTGCCTTATATTATATTTAAAGAAATTAAATAATGAAGAATCTGCATAAATGTATCATATTTCTCGCATTGCGATAAAACAACGGTACCTAGAGCCATCCAATTTTCAATAACGTACGTACGTCTTCACTGGAATATGGGCATCCGGAAGCCCAAATTTGAAATTTGTTTTATTATCTATTTTCATATTTTGTAAAGCATTTATGAGTTTTTGATTAAGACACTCAAGCAATAGCAACACTGTGTGGAGAAAAAACATTTTTATCTCCAGCATGAGAGTGTGTATTGGAAATTCTAAAGATATGTACTTCTTAAATTATTTTGCAATATTGATGTTGAATTGAATTTTATGGTTTAAGTGCAAAGAACATGATATTTAATAAATAAAGGTAGCACACGAAACGTTAAAAAAATGCCCATATGGGCGTAATATAATATCTGAAAGCTTTCAGATTTTTTTTTTAAAGTTTTTTATATTTATTTATTTATATGAAAAACTGGAAGCTAAACTCTCAAAATCAAATCCAAAATTAGACTGTACTGATTCCCTTCCTTCATTTTCCCAACATACGTTTACAAATCTAAGAATGACTTAAATATTCATTTAGTGGAACTTTATACCCATTCATTCTCTAATTAATAGGCTTGATATTACAAGTGTTAATGTACTTTATGATTAAAATAATAAACACATACTACAGTAGTGTTTTGCTTTTACAGTGCAACAGAAAATTCTGAACAAGGCATTAACAGTGACATCTCAGCTGTACCTCCTGTTATACCTATTATTAACTATGAAGAGGAGCCATGTGTTAATTTGGGAACTGCAGCAGAGAATAAGATCACTGAATTGATAAAATCAATTGCCAAGGACACATCTTATGTTTCTGAAGCTGAAGATACAAAACAAGAACTTTCTTGTTGTGCTAAAAATATAGATAATACTACAAATTTATCTGGTATGTTTTTTGAAACATTTGTTTCTTTGTATTTCTCTCATTATAATCGATTTTTCAGCTATTAATAGTAATTATTGTAATGTATCTTTTGATTATTGAGTTAGTTGTTTTGATTATATGAGTTTCATGACAGGCCTGTGAGCTACTAAATTAACATTTTAATATTACTGAATGTTACTCTACAAGCCTCTTATAAGAGATCAAGCTTAAAATATGTAATGAAATAATACCACAGATTGAGAGTGGGGAGAAATGCTTTGAATGTTTGGCAGTCTCGTCAATAATATCAGTACTGTGTTGCTTTGTTAATTCATTAAGACATGAATCTTATTATATTAAGGTATCATCCGTGCATTATATTATTAAAAATATCTGAAAATTATCAGATATTTCTTGAAATGTAAAGAATGGATGTATGAGAAAATATGATGTAAGTGGGAAGGTAAGGACATAAAAGCGAGATGTTTTACTGTACTTAAGCAGTAACATATACTTTATATATACAGTAACATATAACATACAGCAGTGATGTTATTATTAAACTATACAGTGACATGAACTTCATGCATTCCAATGTTGTCTAGTCATAAGATTTTAATTTTTTGTTTGATTTGATGATGACGATGACGACTGGTCTCATGTTTCCATGCTAGTAGCTAAACTAGATGTGAAGTGATTGGTAGTAAATTATGACATTGAAAAGAATGGAGCAGTATGGTATATCTACTTGGGGTGGGCCACAAGAAGGCCACATTTATTTATAAAATGTAACAAAACAATGTTAAAAAAAGGTGCCTTCTTTCTTTGTTGTTTTAATTATTGGAGCTATTGAAGAAATACTTGGGGTGTCTTAGTTTTGTAGTTGTCCATATTTGCAGAGTATGAGTTATGGTGGATTTACATCACATAAATAGCCCTTTATAAGTACAAAATTTCATTTGAAATAATATACAGACTATCGTTTCTGGAATTTATGTTGACTGAAAAACTTTTGTTCAGGGATATGAATTATGTTTTACATTCTTCCAGTATGATGGATATGTTTGGATGTGATGACAACACAGTGCATATTTTTTTATGTTAAACTCATTTGTATAAGTTATAAAATTTATTGGAAATTTTCATAGTTTTTTTTCTTTGCGGATGTTTTTTGATCAGTTATTCTATCACAAATTATGAATCTTAATGCATACCTCAAAGCTATAGACAATTTGTTGTATCAGTAAAATCAGTTCTCTTAATATGTACAGGAATGTTCTCTTGGTAATAAATGGCATTGTAAAATTGGCTTTCTCAGAGCCCAGTTTTTAATTCAGCAGAACACCTACAAGATTAGTAAGAGGCACAAAATCAAATGCAATGCCTGTCATTAGTTTGATTTATGTCAGGAACATTACAGTATGAATGGTGGGACATTCTTAATATTATTTCGTAAAAAATGGTTGGTAGCATTTTGAAATGTGTTGCCATTGCAACTTGGAATGACTAATTATGGAGATAAGTAAAACATTTTTCATAAAACACTGTAATGTTTAAATACACAGTGAAATCTCAGTTCACAAATGTAATTTGTTCCTCAACGTCATTTACCAACTGAAATGTTCATAAACTGAAACCATTTTCCCCATAGAAATTAATGTAAAATGGATTAATCCATTCATAGACAACAGATGATTGATCATTTAAACTTTATTACAGTATTTTGTGCAGAAGTCCATAGCTGAAATCTGATAGAAATCTTTAAATATAAAAAAAGATAAATACAGTATTCAACAGATAAAACAGACTAAAATTTAATTTAATTTTACTGTACCTGTTTAAAAGAGTGTGAAAAAGATGGTATAAATAGAAAATGATGAGGGAGATGTTTGGACTTAAAATTTTCTTCCATAAAAGCATCAGATCTCTTTAGGAGTTCATCATCTTTTATCTTTTTTTTTCCTCTTTGAGCACCACTCAATTCTACTTGAGACTTGCTGGGCTTCTGTGTCACTCAAAATTTGTCTGATGTGATTTATTGTTACCTACATTTTATAGTGTTTCTAAAGCGAGACATGGCATTTGCTCTTAATCCTGTAGCTTGTTAACTATTTTAAGGGAGTGGCATCATTAAGCCAAAATTTTGCATCTTATCCCATTTTGCACAAATTTTGTAGACCCAAAAACTGGTGTTATTTTTCCTTTTTTATCTTCTTCTGAATTCAGATCTTCCATGGCTGCCTTTTGTTGCAGTTTTTGTTTGTTGAGGTCATTTTTATGGTCCTTTAGAAACATCTCCATGTTTTCATTGTTCACTTCCTGCTCCATAGTTTTGTCTAGAGGCACAGTATCATAGATTACAATAAAACATCCTAAGTATCTGCGTGCGTAGACTGGCTATAATTTTTTCCACACTGAAGTCATACTTCCAGACTTCAAAACTTGGTAATGGGAGTTAAGAAATGGAAAGTATTAAATTTATTTTTCCAGATGACCTTGAATATTAATTATGAGGCATAAATTACCTCAAAGACTTTTGAAAATTGCATGTTGCCATCTTGAGTTTTCCTCAGATAATTTGTTCGTAATCCAAGTTTCCACTGTACTGCATACTGTTAATGTTAAAAGAACAGTATTTATTGTTTTTGCACAGAGTTAGTATTTTAGAAATTATTTTGAATGAGGTAAACTGTCATTGCATAAAAGCAAAAATTTTTCTTACAACTAACAAATCATTTGTCAGTTCATTAATTTACTGAACAGTTAAAACATTTGTTTCTTCAGATATTTTCTACATCCATCAGGATAATTATATATATTTGTGTAAAAGCAATTCAAATTCTTTACATGGGTTGAAATTTGAAATACTTTTTAATACCTGATTAAATTAATTAGCAAGAATAATATAAAAACAGGCCGGAACTCTGTCTCTTTAAAATTGTTCATCAACATATCTAAAAGAATATAATGGTAATAATAATTATAAAAAGAAATTATTGTATGATATTGAACTTTTATTTTTATTTTGAAGTGCTTAATTTATTAATCATAATACAATTCTTTATATACATATTATTTCTGTTCTGATCTTAAACCATAACAAAATTTTTTTATATTCTGATCTTAAAGCATAACAGAATTCTTTTATATGTTTTTTTTATATTCTGATATTAATCATTCCATAAATATGTTTTGCACTACAGTGTAGCTTTACTAGCACGTGAATGATTGACCATCTGGAAATTTAGAAAGATTTATATTTCAGTATTATTGTATATTTTGTTTTTAGAAGCTGAAGTTCTAGCATGCAAGTTGAAAGCCTTGGATTCCTCACCGTCTAAATTAAGAAAAGGTCTTCTGCCTAAATCTGGTGGCTGTAGTTCTTCACTGAAAGATGTTAATATTCTTCCAAATAATCAAATGTTGCCAAGTAGTGGTGGTGCCAAACCTATACCTCTTGATCAAATGAAATGCAATATTTTGAAATCCAAAGTGAATGAAGAAAAATCTAAAAATAGTAAGTACATTATATTGTCTTATGTTATGTATCATATTTTCAATTTACTGGGTCACCCTGAAAAATATTACAGTAACAGACAGCAAATTTTAAAAAAATTCCAGTTGTGTGTTTCTTCTTAAATACTCTCAAATGAATGTTGGATTTTATTATTCAATATGCTTAATAGTATATATTAGTGTCCAATAAATAAGCAGGGCTTGTTCCTTAAGATTTTGATAAGAACTCCTGGGGTATATTCCTCTCGAGTGTTGCTTAATACAGTGGTCTCAAACTCAAAATATTTTGGATCAAATGCACAATCTGAAAACAGCTGACGGGCCAGATTTTTTTTTAAGTAAAACGAAAGTATTTTTATCAATAGAATAACAAATATTTTAACTAAATTAAAATTTTGTTCACTAAAGAGTTATCAAGACGTATACAAACAATAATAATATCGCAAAGGAAAAATTCAAATTTCAGCTAAATATTAATGTTTCAGACTGACATGTATTTCAAATAACTGCAATATATTTAATTAATCATGAAATAACTAAATTCAATTTAAATTCAGAATTAACAAATTTTGAAAACTTTTAAATTTTCAGAGTAGACTTTTTAAGTGAGGCAAATGAAAATAACATGGTCTCTTTCTCTTCTTTATTAAATTTTTTTCGACACACACAGAAAAAATACATAGGTTTGTATGAAAGTAATTATAAATTTTGTATGTAGATAAAAATTTGTTTGTATAATGTCCGTGCACTGCAGAAAAATTATTAGAAATTACCTTAATCATGGATAGTTGATGCTCTTTGATCAATTGGACTCTTCTCTTATTAATTTCTGATTGTAAAAAAATGCTGTTCACATATAAATACATTCCCAAACAAAACAATTATTCTTTGTATACAAATTCATATCTATATGTACTTAGTTTTGACAGTATGAATGAAAGTCAGTCAAATTAATATTTTGAGGTATTTGAATAAAATTCATATCACACTGTAAATTAATTAGCTCAATTTATAGATTTTCTGGTGCATTATTAATGTTAGTTTTTAATAGTAATGAGAATAATGTGAACTGGGCCTTGAGATAATTATAAAATCTTCACAGGTTTCCAACACAGCATTGGCACCAAATACATAACTGAAATATATTCACAGGCCATACAAAATTGCTGCTGCTGGCCAATAGTTCGAGACCACTGGCTTGTATTTAACCCTAATTAATTTAGCATATTTCATTAATCATGAAATAACTTACTTTAAACTAAAAATAAACAAATAATGAACTTTCTGAGTTTTCAGATGGGATAAAACTTAACAATAAATGAAGACAACCTTGTCTCTTTCTCCTATTCTCTTTATCTTCAATTCATATATAAAAGCATCTATGTTTGTATGTAAATGATTATAAATTTCTGTATATCTTACTGCAGCTTAACACTGACTTCATGGTGTTCCGATTCTGATAAAATTCATAGCCTTTTTTATTTATTATGTGTTCTGCCATTAGCCATTACATAGAAAGCGAAGGATACTCCATGGAGAACATTTTAAGAGAACTGCTCATATCCATGTCAGGCCCATCAGCAGCCGAGAGGTAAAGTCGCTGAACAGTGGTAGTTCAGTCCAAGGTTTGAATCCCGTGAATGGGCTAGCTGCATGGACCCTTTTCATGGTTTTCCATATGTGTAATGCGTTACGAGCCAGTTTCCCTCAGAAATTCCTCCCCTTAGGCAAATATCCCTAGTGTGCTGCCATAATCTCAATAAACCATATTCCTATCACACGTGAGGAAAACCATGAAAACACATCCATGCAGGCACCTTGTTCACTATGACTGGAATCCTGGACCAAACTATCAGTTTAACCACTCAGCCACTGATGGGCAGTTTTAACCACTCAGCCACTGATGGGCAACTTTGTAACCTTGGAGAGACATTACTAGATATTATTTTTATCATAGATTGTAAATGTTTATTGGTCAGTTCAGTTCTTTTCTTATTAATATCATAGATTGTAAATGTTTATTGGTCAGTTCAGTTCTTTTCTTATTAAATGTCAACTGTGAAAAAAAAATTCTCCTATAAATGTATTTCCAAACAAAGCAACTGTTCTTAATCCAAAAATTCATAACTGAGCTAATTTATTTTATTTATTTTTTGGCAAATGCTAATAAAAGTTAAAATCTGTATCGCCAAATCTTTAAGAGAGTAAGATTTATTTCACACTATAAATTAATTAGCTCCAATTATAGATTTTCTGGTGCATTAGTCATTCATGTTAATTTTTAATGGTAATAAAAAGAATATAAACTTGGACTTCAAATAACTGAAATCTTTGCATCATCCTATTAGCAACAAACACATAACTGAAATGTATTTATAGCTGTCAGTTTGAGACCACTCATCTATAATATTAGTACATACACCATATTAAAGCCTAAAATTTCTAGCTTTTAAAATACTGGTTTAGAAACTTTTGTGTATGCTTTATACTAAAAATTATTTAATATTTATATTTATTATATAACGCAATAATTTAGTTATTAATTTTTTTATATTCTATTGTCTCTATTTTTATCTATTGTTTTCTTTGGTATTAAAAAGCAAAGTGAACTGTACCGTCTTTTTTATTCCAATAAGTATCATTAAATGTAAATGTGGCATTTCATGTATTTTATCAACTTAATATCTAGCTTGATTATTACAAGATTTCTGTTTTATACCTTAATTTGGTATGCATTAATTATTTAATAGCTTGAGTTATGTAAATTTTTAAGTAATTTTGTAACAAATTTAAAGTAACTAGAAAAAGGGAATTCTTATTGAGAAATTGTATACTTGTTAGTCAATTTAGATATATTATTACCTCTTCTAAAAGTGTCATATTTATTTTAGGTGATAAATCTTTCTGTGGTGACATAGATGAAGAACTACACTTACCGAATGAGGAGAAACATGATCTCCCGGTAAAAATTCCAACCTGTGATTTAAATGATAAGTAAGTAAACAGAGTTCATAACATTTGAAAGTAAAGTATCAAATTATTGTAAATTACTTAATGGATTTATTTATTTATTTTTTTATATATATATAAAGAAGTTCCTGTGATACCTGCCTCAAAGCCAAAAAAAGCCATCCTTTAGTTCCAGAAGTTGCTGAAACTGTGGTAATTTTTTTATAATTCCATACTAAAAATTATTAACTTTAAGATTTCTCAACCATTAAATTCTAATAAATGAGATAATTAAGTTATGACTCATTGTTTATTAGTGACAGAGATACGATAGATAAGCATTGTTAAATGTAATACTGATCCTAGAAGAAATCAATAAGATGATTTTAGATTTCTCTCAGTTCTAATTACATTATGAATTTCTTCATAACTAAAGAAGTTTTTCCATTTGATAATATAATAAAATACAGAACAGTGTTATGGTATAAATAGGGCAGTATGAAGCAAAATCAAAAAGAGACCATAATATTGAAAACAAAGTTATGGCGCTTAAAAGCAGAATATGTAACAAAATATGAATGTGACCACCTTTTAATTTCTGAAGCCCAAAGTATTCAAACTTAATTCACGTCAATTTGAAACATGACAGATAAGATAGAAAAATTAAACCATCACATATCCAATAATTTGTCAACAAAATGTATAAATAATTTGCTTAGACATTCTTGCTTATGTTTATTGCAGAAGTGATTCCAGCATTGCGTGTTTTAACAATAATGCTGCAGTAATGCTAACTATTCACTGTTAGTTATCAGAATGCTTGTGCCTTTTCACTGAAGTTTGATGGTGATTTCATGCGCTTACAATCGAGATTGAGGAGAGAATGATTTTATGTATTTAGTGTCATACTGCTTATGTAGCAATACTGAAATGTTTAATAATTGATTGAACAAGTTGATATAAATTAAGAATCAAATATATAGTGTTTGCATAACATTGATATGCTATCGATTGCAGTTATTAAATCAGTGCATTTTTCAACATCTGAAGAAAAGAGAAAGTATGAAGAAAAAGTAAAAGAAATCGATCTTGATCAGCAACTTCAATCTTCAAAAATGTTCTTTAATGTTTGTTGTTGTTGCATTAGCTGACTTTCCTGACCTAGAGTCAGCCCAAACAGCCTTGAGCACCTTACAAGTAACAGTGTGATTTAGCTCAGTTCTGCCCCTAATTTTGATGGAGAGCACCTTGGAGGGGGGGCAAGAGTCTTTCACCCATCTTCCCCTACCACCTACCTCTAGAGGGGACTTTCAGCTCGTCGCATATTTAGAGTGCCCTTATGCCACATGGACACTATACATTTACAAACATCCATACCTTCTCCTTCCTTTGTCATGAACAGGACTACACATGTTTGTTAATGAAAAGGATTATAGAATGTATAAAAGAAAAGCAAGCAGACATCAACTTATTGTGCTTATTTATGTTTCTATCTGCTCTGTTATTTGATGGAAAGGTTTTACAAGTAAAAACTGCCCTAGTGTGATGGATATCAGGAGCTATGTTAAAAGAGACAGCATTTCTACTGTTTTAGTCTTATAAAGCTGGTAAATGGTCAGATTTATTTCAGGTACTCCAGAATACTGATATTAGTGACAGAGATTTTCTTACAAATCACGTTTCTGACTTCTGGTTCTGATACGATATAGCATCTGAATAATACTTTTTGCATTTAGAAACAGTTCTTGGAATGGTCATATGCAAATTTGGAATAGCAATGGGTTATATTACAGGATTTGTCATGCAAAATCTACTCAAGCGTCTTAAGAAATACTGAAAGAAGTTCGCTATGTTTTCTCACACAGCATTTTAGTAAGTAAATAATGTTTAAATCTGTTAATGTGAAGGCCAGAAAAATTATAAAACTTCATGCTTCTCTTCATGGATATTTCCACTGTGTGTTCCATGCTTCACATGTATTATTGTGCCTTTGGTCTCTTGTAAAAAGCAAACCCATCACCAAGAATCTGGAAAGTGGTGGAAAAGGATTGGAACTCAATACTCCTAGAAATTTTAGAAAAGCCTTTCTATCACAGAAATCGCAATGCAGACTTCTAACCCAGAAAAAAGGCTATCTGATCCACACAGTTAAAAAATACTCTTTATATTTTAAACATTAATCAAATGGCCCCAAAATGATTCTAAACACCCTTTGTATGAATTGAGACATTAAATGTTGGCCCAAATTGTTACACTTTTATAGCTCACCTTTCCTTTAAAGTGATACTAGACTTGCTAGAAACTACAATATAATCATCACCCAAAGCGTAACAGAACAAGTAAATAGTAGACAGTTTGAGTTAAAAGTTTCTGCAATGTTTCCGATACCACTGCCATTCAAAAATGCATATGGGTTTTGTAATAAGTTCTCTACATTTAATCTTTTAGTTCTCTTAACTGCTTAAATTGAAACAGATTCTTTTACAAGTACCCAACTGAACAGCTATATTTGTCAGAGTGGTTTTCTTTGAAATAACAATCTTCTTTTAACATGCTCCTGAACTGTTTCTTGTACATAATGTTTTGTCAGGAACACAGTGTGTTGTAAAGATCTAAAAAGTATTTTCTTAATACTTCAATAACTTCTCAACAGACTTCACTGACCAACTACATATGCACCAGTATTTTTCCTTCTTTTGGAACTGTTTTATGTCACTTATTTTATTTTCACTTGAACTAATCTCTGAAACCTCAAATTAAAGAATAATCAGCTACCACATTGAAAATTAAGCAAATACAGTCAACCCTCCTATAACGTGGTGAGTGCGTACTGCGTTATATGGAAACCGCGTTATAAGAAACTCGGATTTAACTGTATACAAACCGTCTACCGCGCTATAAGAAACTTTGTATTAGTACAAATCACATCATTCTTACCGCGTTAAAGAAACCAATAAATACAAAAAATGGAAACCAATAAATACAAAAGACAAGATAAATTATAAATTATTTTTATTGAATTGAAGAGTTGATATAAGGAAATGATAAAAAAAGATGAAACAAAAACTAAACTAAAAAACTGTTTTCCAACAAAAACAAGAAAGACTTTTCTAAAATTATGTAATCTTTCAGCACTCATCCTCACTGTCAGATATGAGTCGCCTAACTCGTCTTCTTTTAATGGGCAAAATGTCTTCCTCTTTTGGTTCATCTTCACATTGGTTTTTGATTGTAGCTTTTTTTTCTAACTCCACTAAAACCTCTCTATAGGGAGCCAAGCAATTTCTTAACTCTCTTTTAAACTTTGCGCTGCACACTGTTGAGTGATCAATTTCAATGAAATGAAGTTCTAATTCTTTAGCCAAATTTAGCCCTTTTTTCACATCTTGTAAATCAAGATTTGGCACCCATTCGTTTTCCTTATTTTTGTTTACCAATGCATTTGAAGTGGGTGCATCAATTAATTCTATCAGTTCTTCCTCATCTAAAGTTTCTTCCTCGGGTACTAGTTCTCTTACATCCTGATGGTTTACTGCAAATTCTTTATCGCTTAAACGAGAAGAAATGTTTACTATTTCTGCAACTGGGAGGGAAATTGTAGAATCATCTTGTATTGCTTGAACCATTTCAGGTAAAAGAGGTTTCCAACACGCATTAAGCGTTGATGGTTTAATTTCCGCACAAGCCTATGACACGGTTCTAACACAATCTAAAATAGAAAATTCTATCCACACTTGAGTAAAGAGTTTTATTTTCACTATTTTCTAATCTGTTGAAAGTGGTTTGGAAAAGTTGGCGTGTGTAGTATATTTTTAAAGTTTGAATGACACCTTGGTCCAAAGGTTGTATTAATGACGTGCAGTTAGGAGGAAGGAAGACAATTTTCACATTTGGATGATCCAGTTCTATGTTGTGGCAACTAGCGTTATCAAGAACCAATAAAACTTTGAGATACAATTTTTTTTCCATCATATAGGTTTCCACTTCCGGGATAAAACAATTATAAAACCAATCCTTAAATAAATCTTGAGTCATCCAAGCTTTCTTATTAAATTGCCAGAATACAGGCAAAATGTTTTTACACGGGGAGTTAAAGAACGATTTATTATCATTGGTTTTATCATCAGGCTCCCTGATAGATTGCTGCACACATGAAGGGTGATACATTCTTTTGAAGGTTTAAACCCCTGAGCACATCTTTGATTTTTCGAAATGAAGGTCCTAGATGGTAGTTTTTCCCAATATAATGCCATCTCATCAGCGTTAAAAATCTGATCAGGTGAGTAACCTCCTTCATTGATAATTCTAGCTAGTTCCAGCTTATTTGCTGAGGCCTGTTCTCCTTGAAACTTAATATTGTGCAATGAGTACCTTTTTTTTTTTCAAACCATCCTTTACTCACGACAAACGAATGATTTTCTAGCCCTGAATAAGAATGCTCAATATTCCTTAAATGTTCGTAGATTTTAAGTGCTTTCTGCTTGATAAGATTTCCACTGATAGGAATCTTTTTGGCTATATAGTCTTCCAACCAGATCATTAACGCCCGTTCCATTTTAACCATATTAGAATTTCATGTGCTAGTAACACATTTTGCACCTAACGGACAGCCATCTGCCACAGTTTTCCTTATATTATCTGCATTTTTCTTTAAAGTTCAAATTGTAGATTCATTCAGATTTGTTGATTTTGCAACAGATGATATTTTTTCCCCACCTTCTAAACGATTTAAAATTTGGATTTTATCTTCAAGCGATATAAACTTTCTTTCTAATTTTTTCCTTGTTTCTTTTGTGTTTGACATGATGCTGTAATGAAGTTTTTACCGAACACTCGCCATTTTTGAACAAACAACAACACTTTATTAGTCAAAACTTCCAGAATAACTGAAAAAACATTTTTAAGCGCGCGCATTGTCTGCGGATATTCTTTGCGGATAATCGTCTGCGGTAATTTACATTTCTTAGTAGAATTATGTTAGTAGCATAGCAATGCAAATATGTTACAATGCAAATAGGAGGGTTGACTGTATTTACACAAAGTATGATAGGTGCTTTCACTCTTTATTGTGCAATCAACAGAAAAAGCTGACATTTTTTAGTGTGGAGTTTTGTATTATTGTTTGTTTACTTTTATTTCAAGCTTATTTTTTAAATAATTTTCTGTTTTATTTACTAAGAATATCTAAGTATCTATTTAATTTGGTGTTTAGTCCTATTGCATAATAAAGATTAACAAATTAATATAATTATAAACTTATTTCTAAAATTTTTCCTTTGAAAAAAATTTATATACATTTTTTATTATGATTTTTTCTATAAATTTTGGTTATATAGAAGAAAACTAAAGCTGTAATATAAAACTGCATTCATTTAAAACTCAAAACTTCCTTTTAAAACATGAAATTTGTTCCTTCAAATATTAAAAGAGTCAAAGTGGATGACGTGTAAACATTTTCCAAAAATTTTAGGTTACAAAATTAACCCTTGTAACTTGTTATATTCTAAAAGCACTTCTTTGCGATTATAAATTTTAGATCAGACTTTTTCTGTGTTTGGGATTATTGTTGCAGTAAAGTTATGAATTAAATGTTTTTAAACTTCTAACAACACTGCCATCAAATAACAGTTTTAAAACTTTGATAACATAATTCATGAAATTTTAAATGTGCCTTTTAATGTATTACTTGACAGTATGAAATACGTTATTTTTATTAGACCTCATTGTTTTCTTATTAGATACTTTCTTTTTCAGATGATCTCTTCTTCATTAGAACCTGTTACAAAATCTGTTGTCATCGAAGAACATCATATATCTCCATGGCGTGTTACGCCTCCTCAGGATAAATATATTCTTCTTACTACAGAGTTATAGACAGAATGATAATTCAAATGTGATATATCTTATTTAGTGTGCATTTTTCTGACATATCAATGCACTTGTACATAGGATCAATAGCAAGTGATAGACTATTTTCAGATTTGCTACTTAAATATTTATGTGCATGTCCAAAGATTATCCTAATTTTTATGGGGAATATTTATTTTTCAAAATCTGAAAGCAAAACTTGAATGTCCTTTTTAAATTATGGTCCTTATGAACCTAATGGTAAAATATTTTTCTGAAAACCATATGAATTATGATCATTGAAATATTTTGATACAGAATTATTATCCTACAATCAGATAAACAGTATTTTAATAATGTGCTATGTATACTGTACAACTGATTTTATGTTTCATAATTTACTTTTATGTAATCTATGACCATGTTTTAGTACAGAATACATTATATTTTTATACAGTATCAAAATATGTATAAAAAGCGCTATTTTAATCATGCACTTGCCTTAAGTCTCTTTTACAAGTACAGGAACACAATTAAGAAAAATATGAAATTTAATAATGTAAAATGCATACAAAAATTCAAGTTTTATTCATGGAATTGATGAACACAATAGAAGCTATGATAAATACTCTAAGAAATAATACTGCCACTAGAATCTAAAGCATATATAATCACATATACATAAAAAAAATCACAGATGTTTACTGCCTCACTGAAGCGCCGTTGGGATAAGAGGAACCAAATTTCTTCTTCCCATATTCATTCACAATGCAGACATGCTAAAAGATATGAAAGAAATTAACTAGGGAAAATTCTATAATAAATAATATACTTAAGAATATTCTTAATTTATTCCCTTCCAATTTAAAATAAATTGCAAAATAAATATACGATATATATAGCTAGCTTGCTGCACACTGAGTATTAACACATGAAATCTTGCAGACAGCTGGTATAATCCACTGATATTTAATATTAAAGTAATTTACACAAGCAAAACATTAACAAAAAATCTTTAAAGATATTTTGGAGTATATTTCTTTAGTTATAAAGGCTGTACCAGTTAAGACGTTACGAATTTCGAGGGGAGTTACGATACACGTAGACAACTTGGTTGAATCTAGTGAGAACAGTGCCATTGGCTAAGACAGGCAGGATTCTCAGCACAAAGTTTCTCAAGAGAGTGTTCCAAATGAGCAACTAGAAGTCATACTTTACTTCATGTTGTCTTCATACTGCAGATTGCTATCTAAAGCAAAGAACTGGCAGAAGATCATATGCCAGCCACATCATATTTTAGCAGAAGATCATATGCCGGCCACATCATATTTTAATGTGAAAAATGACTTAAATGTGTTTAAAAACTTAGTGAGTTAAAAAAATGTTTCTGGTTAGTGTTAAAGGGACAATATGCAAATTTATCAGTGAAAAATTGAATTAACTGCCAGAGGGACTCTACAATAAGAAGTCGTGCTAAGATGAAGCTTCATTTCACATGCAGACACAGGCTGCAGGATGGCAGACTACATGAACTCAGAGAAAACAGACATGCATCTGGCATATGCCGTAGCCTGCTCAGAGGTTGTATATCCAAAGGTATCCATTGAAGCAAACTCCCACCCACACCACGCTTGTGTGCCTATACCAGCAATTAAGCGACAACGGTTCTCTCCGTAAGGCCACACATAATCATGATCAAACAACACATATGCTAGCCAACGAGGAACTTGTGCTAAGTCTGTTAGAGTGCACTTGCAATAAAAGTACGAGGTATTGCAAAAGAATTTGAGAATTCACACAACAGCATGTGGAGAATTCTGAACAGCAATGACATGCATCTATATATCACTTACAGTTCATCCAGTTACTGGAAGAATGTGACTTTCAAACCTTGTCAACCTCTGTGTGACACCTTGTATGTAACTTCACAATTACTAAATGACACTAAATATAATTCAGATAGCTTTAACGTATTTTTTCTCCTCGTCTTTAATTTAAAACACAAAATTATACATAATCCTTTACCTAGCTTTGTTCTTTTTTTCAACTACTGGCTCTACTCATAATCTGATGGCATTGTACTTTATAATTCAGTTGAAATGCCATTGTTTTCTATTCCTTAGTATAAGATGCTTTATACAAATACTATCAAAATGTAAGGGCAAATAATGTTCTCTATTTTATCTGGGTTTCTTGCATTCTAACTTTATTAGAAATCTGCAGATATTTGTTCAATAAAGTAGATATAGTTCATATTATTATAATTAATTCAGTGTTCCAAATTGCCAAAAGCTTTCTTAGTTCTTAAGTACTTAATTCAGTCCTAGCAAATGCTATACATGATTTTCTTTACGTGGGGTTAAATTTATGTTTTTTCCAAATTGCTTTGTTCTTTTCCCCATGAAAGTCATCTCTTTGACTACATTCAAAACATTCATTTTTACAGGTCCAAATCGTATTTTAAAAATATTTCGTTTTATCACAAACTCATTGATAACTATAAATTAACAAATACACTAAAACCCCTTTTACCTTTCTAATAGTAATCTGAATTATTCCATTTCTTTCTCATAGTTGGTCATGTTTTACATGAGCAACATTTTTGTGGAATTACAAATAATCACTCATTTATCATCTGAAACTAAACTGAGATAATCTGGAACTGGGTAAGCTGAGATAATTTGGAACATGTGGGGTTTCTAGGTTACTATGGTTCCAGGAGGCCTTCCAGTAAATGATTATTTCTTGCAAACAAAAGAAAAATATTTTAAAGGTACTTTTGAATAAAGGAACTAAGATGTAAGCTAATAAAAAAGTGATTTATAATAGCATGTATTCACAACTTGGGAGAAGACTTAAGATATGAGTCTATTTAAGTTTCAAGTATTTCAGAGCAATGCAAAATTAAAAATCTTATGTTTTTAAAGTAACTTTCTATTATAAAACTAGTGTATATAAAACAAAAAGCAAGTAAAAAATACAAAAAGACACATAAAAGGAAAGTACGCAAAAATACTTTGATGATTTTAACCCATTAATAATAAGAAATAGTTAAAATGCATTAATTAATTAATACCCACATAACTACTTTTTAATTCAGTTGACTTGTCCTCATTTATTTACTACTAGAATTAAATCTTAATCTAATTTGTAAGTATCAAAGACCTCTGATATCTCAGTCCATTCAGTATATATTAAACAATGAGCAAATAGAGATTAGAGATTAAGCACATAGCACTGAATTATAAATATACTGCCACAACATTTAAAATCTTATTTATTACAGCAAGATGCCTCTAAACACTAAACTACAATGATCTAACAATACAAGTCCCTTTTTTTACTGCTTTATAATATACCTGTTTAGGGGTATTGATAGTAATACTTGACAACTTTACGCTACTTAAAATAGGACACTTTTTAAAACCTTTAGGGGTAATTTAAACATTAGCAGAATTAAAGTTATTCAAATATGAAAAATTATCTCAATTATAAACAAATATAATAGGAAGAAATGCAAAAATAAATTAATATTTGCAATACCTCGAAAAATTCCCCTTAAATTTATACTGTGATAAAATAACTACTTTAAATAGCATCACAGGTAACAAATGTTGAGGCAAATAATAAAATAAAAATTAGCTTTCAAATGCATCATTCAAGAAAAACTTGTACATTCTAAACATTTTCCTATTCAAAACTTCTTAATATAAAATATATTTCATATTAACACAGTCATCACAATGAAAATATTTACTAAAAATTATTTAATCCAACATGAATCAGCATATATTACAATGAAAGTAATTTTAGATTAAAATCAAAAGAGGGTTTTTTCATGTGTAAAATGAGGAAATATTCCCAAGGCATTCAGTCTTTGGATTTCAAGCTTATTAATCTTTGGTAAAGGAAACAAATATAGATGCAAAGAAGCAGCTTGCATAATATACATATAATGCAAGACACTGATCAAAGACTGTAGCAAATTAGCTCTGAAGATTATATTTCTTATGTATATGACTAGCACAAAAAAAATCGACAACAATAATTATATAAAGCATACTATTCTGTTATACACCTGCCACACATCTGACAGGTTTTTTTTAATGGTAAACACAAATGTTAAATTTAACACATACACAAGATGGTTCAGTCTCCAGATGATGCTATCAATGGATCTTGGAGTGTGTTTGGCTTCTCTTTCACAGGCACCAAAAAGCATGGCAAGTATATAACAGAAAAGTACCATCTAAAGTACACTATAACTATACGAGTAAATACTATACATTTAAAATAAGATTTATTTCGTGGTAATGGTGTAAAATTATTTCTTTGCAACAAACCAAATTATCAATCAGGATTATTGTTTCTTAGACATATATAAAGTAATGACATATATAAAGGTAAAAAAAAAAATTACTTCCCATTTTTACGACCTGACCTAAATGCCACCAAGAATACAAAAAATCTCCAAGTATGCTTCTAATGTAAACTACTTAAATATGACAAAATAAAGCACACTACGAAATAAACGTTTGACTGTGTACTGATGGAGCAGATCAGTTTTATATTGATTTTAAAATATAAATTCTGCAAGATGATTACTCCTCTGTGTGAAGTTAGTTATTTTGCAATATAATTTCAATAAATTCTGTTGTATTCATTATTACTCATGATTCTTATGTTTGGAAGTTGGACTCATGAATAATCACTTGAATATAACAAGTTTAATGAAGAGTTAGATGAATTAGTTACACAAGTTAGATATACACAACAAGTTTATTCATCATGACAAAAACTCCGAGTAGGCCACATAACTTTCTTTTTTAAAAATATGTTTGCAATTTTGATTTACTGATCTAAAGAAGATAAAAACTATGAGGAGACTGTATTTCCTCGTTTTCAAATGTCAATATTTTTTTTATTTAATTGACAGCTGAAGAAGATGTTATATCATACTTCCAAGAAAAAGGCATTTTATCATGCAATCAAATATGCGAAAATTGCCGCAAAATGAAACTATATATAACTGAACACATTTGGAGGTGCACTATAAAAAGTTTCAAGTAAAAGTAAAGCATATGTTCCGACAGCTGGTTCAGTGGCTCCAGTATAGTCTTTCTAACAGTGCTACGATTTATTTAATAGAATTTATAGAGGAACTGACATCAAATAAGTGGTGGAAAAGCTTTTTCATTTCAGATGAACCTGGCAATAATTTTGTCACCAGGATGATAGGAGCTATGAAAATGACAATGGCCAAAATTTTTTTAACCTTATCTGAACCCTTAATTATGCATACCAGAAACACTCATAATGATCTTAGTACTTTTAAAGAACGTATGATTTCAAACAATTTTTATTAAAATAATATTAAATCACATTAAAAATGTCTCTATGTAAATGTTACATAAAAGTCAAATTTTTACCACTATATAATCTTCCTGTTATAAAATTTTGTGCATTTTAATTATTTGTTAGAAAAGCAATATAAAAAATACAAAAAAATTCATATACATACATCTAAATCTCTAAAATATTCATTGTAGTCTATAGCATATCCAACTACAAATTTATCAGGAACTTCAAATCCACAGTCTGCAATATATAATAAAGCCAATGTTAAATATTGAATTCTTTTATAAGCTTTAAAATACATGTTTAAAAAACAAACATAATACTTACAATCAGGGCGATAGAAGTTGCTCTTTGTTCTCTTCACAAGTAAACTAAGAAAAAAAAGTTTTTATTTATTAAACTTCATATAAATTTTAAAAACTTTTTCCTCCTTTCATTAAATTAACAAAACAATTTTTATTTCCCACCTAATATCAAGAAGTTTTGATTTCAAGTTGATACTTTAACATAATTATGTACACAAAATTATGGTAAAGTATACAGTGAAACCTTTCCAAGATGATCACTTAACAGTTTCAAATAATATTTGTCTTTTGTAAAAAAGGTTGTTAATGGTAATATTCAATATTGATGTGTATTTATTTATGGTCTAAGAAATACAAATCATATCCAGAGGTGGGCACCATATATTTCAGTGTACTTCAAGAATACTAATTGTATATAAATCATGCGTAATATTTTATTTTGGATAATAATGCTAATAGTTCCAGAATTTAAAAAAATTATTTCACTTGGTCCAGTAGTTCATTGTTTGAAAAATTAAAGCTCTTAAGATATATATAGATATATATTCTTTGAAATTACAGTGGATGTCACAATTGGATGCAAAAGATTATTTTGAGGTAAAAAATATGACAAAACAATGTGTAATATTATGATATACATAAACACAACGCCATTTAAAAATTTTTCAACCCTCTAAGAATTTTATAAGTCTGATCTTTTCAATCACCAATACAGTCACACGTTATAAGAGTCAATAATTTTAAGAACTTGTAAAATATAACCATTTTGTGATGTGATCTAATATGTAAGAAAAGATTTATAAAAATGTAATTATAAAATTATACAATGAAATGGAGATGTAAAGCATTTAAATTTAATTACACACATTGTTTCATAAATTTAAAATATTCTGAACTTAACATAATAAATCTAAAATTTATACAACATAACCTTCTATTTAAATGTAAATTATTTGTAACTTTTTATTTAAATACAACTTAATCCAGAAATCTGAATGAAAAACTACTAAGACAATCAGAAATACATTAGTAACTATTTTAATTAGAAAACTCCGAATAGCTCTCTAAATTATTTACAATACTGAAATATTCTTTGGTAGCATGGCATGTTGAAATTAAAAACGTTGACATCTAGTGAACTTCAGATACTGTACACCAGTGGTCTCAAACTGAATGATCCAAAACAAATTGCACAATATAAAAAGAGCTGATAGACCAGATGTAAATATAAGAGTTGACAAATTTGAAATTATGATGATATATAGTATAAGTTGTGCACTACACTATGGAATTAATTAAATTATGAAAGGTGGGTTGCTCTCCAAAAGGAAATACATTAAACAAAAGTATAGGCATTTCAAAATGTAAAAACATTTTAAAAATTATAAAATAGATATACATAAAATTGTTGAAATGCCTCAGTTTTTTCCAAGAATTTTCAATATGGAGCCATGTTTCTCTATCTAGATGATTTTTAAAACTGGATATATTTAAAAAATTATAAAAAATACAAATTTTAGAAAAATTAAAGAAAATTTAGTGAAATTAAGATAATTAAAGTGTTAAAAAATGCAACAGAGTGAATTTTTAAAAATTTTTTATTTAATAAGCATCAAGATATAACCTGCTCCAGAGTTACCCCAAAAAATTAAAAATAAAAATTCTCTAGTAAGAAACAGAAAAACCATAGGTAAAATGAAAAGTAATCTGTAAGGAATTTGCAAAATTAATAAATAATTTGAACAATCTTTGGGTAAATAAATGGAAAGCAAAGTGCTGAAAATATTTATATATAAAAAGATAGTAAAATGAATTTCCAGTGGGAAAAATGAAGAATTAAAAAATAATGTGCTAAATAAATATTAATTGACTTTTAAAAAATGAAAAAACAACCGTAAAAAACTTATAAATTAACGGCAACTGTTTTAAAGCGAAAATTACATGCCTGAAATGTAATATGTTGAAATTAGGAATAGTTAATTTTCAGCTCTCCTAATATTCAACTATGTTTTATATGATGTTTTTCTTTATATTTAATTTTTATTTCCGAAGCTTATAATTTTTTCCTTCTCCTCCCTGGCTAAAATTATGAGTTTTTTTTTCTTTAGGTGCTTAATTACTTACCGATATTTATTAAAACATGATAAACAGCAATTATGCGAAGGAAAAAATTCAAATGCATATTTATTTGCTATCTAAAATCTAAGTGTTGGCACCTACTAGAAATTTTTGTTAGTCACACTTAGCAATGCAATCATATTGACAGCTAAAAATACTAAATTTTAATACTAACATTTATTTTGAATAATTCTAATATGTTGAATGAATCACTACACAATTTACTTAAACTAAAAATAAAGAAGTTTCACAAAAGCTTTCTAAACTGCCAAAGAAAACTTTTCAAATGGGACAAAACTTGAAAATAAATAATGACAGCTCACTTGCTTTCATTTATTAAATTTTTCTTTGACACATACAAAACTGTATCTAACACATATGCATAATTGTACATGCACACACGTATAATTGTATGTAAACAGTTATCAACTTTTTTATTTGTTACTTAATGGCATTCTGATAAAGTTTGTAGTCTTAGAAAAATATTACTAGAAACTATATTTATTACGCATTGTAGATGCTCACTGGTCAATCAGATTCTTCCCTTACTAATTTTCAACTTTGAAAAATGTTATTCACTTATTAATGTACTCCGAAATAAAGTGATTATTTGCAATGAAAAGTTTTTTAACAGGATACCTGATAAGTACGAATAAAAGTTAATAAAATGTGTATCTTCAAATCCTTGTCTAAGAATTTTATCACATTGGTAAATCAATTAGCTTGATTTGTAAATTTGCATTATTCACATTGCTTGTATTGGTATCCATGACTGTTATTGCAAATATGGAATCAATGGTTCCAGGAGAGCCATACACATCTCCAAGCAGGATCTCAGCTGCTCAATTAATCCCTGAAAGGACACATATGGTGCCTTATCAGCCTCGAAAGATTATACAGCCACTTCACATACCCTGGAATCGGAAGCTTGGCTAGTGTGTAGGACAACAAAATGTCATGGACAGTTAATGATGTCTGCAACACCACAGGCTGTCAGCATGGTGACCATCGTTCTGGTTTCTCTTAATGGTGTAGCAGAGGCAAGTGCATCTACAGTGGTGTGATAAACAATGATACTAAACACAAAAGTGGTATCATGTCACCTTGTCAGACGAATTCCAGTTCTGTACATAGCATCATGATGTTTAGATGTGGAGGATGAATTCAAGAACAAATTATGCTAGCTTGCGTTTGTCATCCTCATACAGGCACAGTATCTGGCACGCTGGTAAGGAGTGCTTTTGGGTATACGTCCCCATCACCTCTTGTTTGCATAGCCAGTAATTTAGACAACTACTGTTGCATTGATGATGTGTTAAGGCCCATTGCTGTGCCCTATTTTCAAGGCATATATAATGCCATCTTTTAACAAGATAATGTCCATCTATATGTTGCCTGTGCTGATCTTCCCTTCCTCAATATAGAGGGTTTTCCAATGTTGCCCTGGGCAGCACATTCTCCATCCCTCTCACTCAATAAGAATATTTGGTCATGGGTTGCAATATCATCACTTGCCAGTCACTCTGGCATACAGCTGTATGAAATGAAGTACCTATTATGTGTTACCCAAGATCAGTTCACCTGAACACCCAGCCTTGGTAACAACCGTTGCTGCTGTCAGAGGTAGTAGCACTGTATACCGAATTTTGCACACTGTGTACCCTAAACCACTTGGAAATTTAATTATGTCTTCTTCACATTATACTGTATATGTAACAACAAATAAAATATTTATATTTTCTTTCATTCCAGATGTAGCAATTTTAATGGCCAGCAGTATAGTTTTACTAGTAGTAATAATTACTACAAACACTGAATTCTTAATGTATGTGCCTTAGCTTCATATATTAAAATGGTCTCATAATTAATATTACAAATGTAAATGCTCAAATTAGTTGTAATCCACTAGAAATTTTTAAATGGGATACTTCACACACACATGGGAATCCACATCTTGTTGATCTTTTATAATGAGGTCTGAGTGCATTAATAAAATCTTATAATACACTATATTTTCCTCACATAGTTATCAAAATATTGTTATTTCTTTAAATTTGTTCTAGCAGTAAAGTATGTGCGTGTAAGAAATTTTATGCTCCTTTAAACCTTTAAGCAAACAAGCAATAAATATACACATTCAAAAATATTTTTCACGATATCTTCATGTACAGACACGCATCTTGAAATATGTCCAGAAAATTAAGTTAGTGTAAATATTAGATGAAAAAGAATCAAGGTACAAACAACACAGGAATGTCATCTTGGAGTTTTTTTTAAAAAAAAAAAATCCTTGTGGGAAAGTTTAGGAAGGTTTAAATCTTGGCCACTTGGAGGTTTCTTAAATATCTAGTCAACAGAACATTTTTTAGAGACCATGCATCAGTTTTTAATATAATGCAATGGATGTAAGGAGTTTTTCTACAAACTGCTGGCATATTACATTGTCACAAACATTCCAATGAATATATACACTGGTGTGCAAAACTTAAGCAACAATGTAAAAATTTAGCAGATAGCCATGAAATTGCAGAAAAGGAGGTCTGGAAATCAGTACAACCAGGAACAAAATGTCACAGGCGACGTGAGCGTACACAAAACGCGTGATGTCGGCACGCACAGCTCAACAGTAGAATAAAAGGAAGGATGGAGACGCAATTCAACATATTCGCTACAAGTGCCAGTGAGTCAGTTCGTGAAATATGGCTAGAAGAAATCGCCTGGACGACTTCACACGCGGAAGAATGATCGGAAAGCTGGAGGAGGGGCGTACTGTCGCTAGTGTAGCTGCAGAGTTCGGAATCAACAAAAGTGTCGTCTCGCGTGCTTGGAAAGCGTTCCAAACCACAGGTACAGCTGTTAGAAAGGTTGGTGGTGGCCGCCCGAGGACAACACCTACAGGGGATGACCGATATATCGTCCTGCAGGCGAATAGAGGCTGACAGCAGTCAGCAAGTGCTGTTGCTCAGCAACGGGACAACAAGTGTCACGGTTTACTGTGGCTAGACGCCTTCACAAAGTAGGCCTATTCGCCCACCGTCCTGAACGCTGCCTCCCGTTGAAAGTTGGCTACCGTTTACAGTGGTGCAGGGAGCACAAAAACTGGACAACTGATCAATGGAGTCGTGTCCTCTTTACGGATGAGAATCGGTTCAGTACCAGAAGTGATTCTCAACGCATTTTGATTTGGAGAGAGGTCGAGACCCGGTTTTATCCCAGTAACATCAAAGAAAAGACACCGTAACAGTGGTCCTAGAGTTCTTGTCTGGGGAGGCATTATGCTGGACGGGCAAACTGAGCTCCACGTTTTCGACAGAGGGTCTGTAACCGGGGATCTCTATTGTGAGGAGGTACTCCTTCTCCATGTGTGTCTGTTCCGAGGTGCCATTGGCCCAGACTTAATTTTTATGGATGACAATGCACGGCCACATCAGACTCTTGCTGTTGAGGAGCTACTGGAAAGTGAAGATATCACTCGATTGGATTGGACAGTGTACTCCCTAGATTTAAATCCCATCGAACATGTGTGGGATGCTTTGGAGAGACACGTTGCAGCACGCTTACATTCTCCGGAGAACACCCAACAACTCAAACAGATGCTGATTGAGGAATGGGCACTCCTACCGCAAAAAATGTTGCACCACCTGGTTCTGAGTATATGGAGACGGTGCGAAGCAACCATTGCAGTGAGGGGGGGGGCATAACCCATATTAAGGAAAATCTGCTTGTTGTTATTCCTCTTGGATAGGCAATCGTGAGTCACGATACAATTCGTTCAATAAAGCTTGTTTTTGTTTGATTCCATACCGTATGCATTGTATTCCTTTTTCAGCTCCGATGCTTTCGTCGACCTTTACGTACATAATACTCTCCTTCATTTCTGCATTTCATGTCTTTCAGTTGATTTCTCGTGGAGTTATGGCAAAAAACCCTGCTGTTGCTTAAGTTTTGCACACCAATGTACTAAATTCTGATTTGATTAGAGCAAATGTATTTTATAAAGTTAATTATTGCATTTCTGCTTACCTTGCTACTTTTGCTGATTTCACATGGTACGATTTTACAAGCCTTAGAAGTTCTTTGATAGTACGACCAGTATCTATCACATCTTCAACAATTAGGACATTCTACAAGAAAGATTACATGCCATTCCAATGCCCAAAATGCTCAATGCACATAACATAATTGTTACATTAATTTTAATTCATTGAATTTGAAATTGCAGAACTTAAGAAATGTAAAACTAGTGACATTCTAAAATTCAATTATCAGTTCAGAAGTTTCGGAATGACAAATAAAATGCAGTTCAAAATAACATTTCAGATTTTCTTTAGTTAACTGTTTGATAAATACAGTTGTCAAAAAAATCTTAAGTTTTTTTTTTATTAAAAAGCACAATTAGATATATGCCATCATTTTGTGAAATTTGCATAAGTTAGATGAAAAGTCGACAAATGTTTTATACATTAATCAAAAGATAAATTACACCACACATTATTATTTTTAATTCCTACATCAATTTGAAAATGCTGATAAAACTAAGGGTCCAATTACTAAAAGCAAATTTTGGCATTAATTAAACAAAGATTCAAAATTTAATCTAAAATGTTTAATATACAGACAGTAATGAACAAAAAACAGGTACTCTTCTGTTATCAGGACCGGATTCAGAAATGCATGCTTATAAGCATGTAAGTATGGATGTGTGCATTCATGTATGTATGTGGGTGTACACATAAATATACATACATATGTAAATATACACATAACATGTCATTCAATAAGCCCTGGGACTAACTAAGAAAATAACATTCATTTCATAAAATTCATGTTTATTCAGCAACATAATCACCATCAAGAGCTATACGATCATTCCAATGCTCTTCTAACTTTTTGATACAATACTTGTCACACGATTTGTCCTTGTCCCACTAAATAAGCTTCAGTGGCAGCGATGACTTCCTTACTTGAGCGAAATCTTTTTCCCTGATGTATCTTTTTGAGATCAGCAAACAGCCAGTAGTCGTTGGGGACTAGATCTGGAGAGTATGGTGGGTGGGAAAGCAGAGTGAAGCCCAACTCATTCAATGTAAACAGTATTTGCATTGACTTCTGGCACGAAGCATTGTCTTGATGAAAGATGATTTTTTTCGTCTTCATGTGCGGTCTCCCCCCCCCCGATTTCATCCTTCAAATGCACCAATAACTCACTGTAATAGGTACATTAATAGATCTTCCCTTTTCAAGGTACTCAATATAAATTATACCTCATGCATCCCAAAACGCTGATGCCATGACTTTGCCAGCTGACTGTCGCATTTCTGGATACTTCAGACTGCTTTCACTGGCTGCACGCCACTCAGATGACTGCCACTTCGAATCTGGAGTGAAATGGTGGATCCATGTTTCATCCATTGTCACATACCAACACAAGAAAAACCGGTTTATTGCGAGTGAACATTGACAAATAGCTCTGTGAATCGTTAACTCATTGCTGCTTTTCTTCCACTGTGATCACACGCAGCATCCATTTGGAAAACGCTTTTTTCATGCCCAACTTTTTGTGTAAAATTGTACATGCACTTCCAGTTGATATGTTTACCATCTCAGAAATCTCATGAACTTTCACCACTGGTCATTCATCATGATTTTCAACACTTGTTTCACATTTTCTGGAGTGGCTGCTTTATTTGGCCTACCCAAGCGTGCCACATCATTTGCATCCATGTGACCATGCTTGAAATCAGCATACCACCGGCAAATGGCTGTTTTCGATGGAACAGAGTCTGGATAACATTTTGTAAGCCATTGCTGAGCTTGTAGAGTATTTTTGCCCATTAAATAGCAATGTTTGATCAACACTTGAAATTCATTTTTGTCCACAAATGCACAAGTAGTGTCACTGTTTCTGGTCAGATTGCCATGAAAATCACATACATGTCATTTGAAGATTAGTTCTTTCGAATAACAAAGTCGAGTTGTTATTACTAATGCCATCTGTGGGTTAGTCCCGGGACTTTTTGAACGATGGGTTACATACATATATATATATATTTCTGAATCTGGTCCCGATAATAAAAAAGTACCAAAAAACATTGATTTGCAAATCCATAATGATAACTCTGATCTTTTTATAACAAGACGCAAGCTGCAATTTGTATAAAGGAAACTGCTTTGTGTGGGTAAGCGTAAAGTTAAGTTTTAATGTAGATGATATTTTTCTATTTTGAGCAATAAGACTATGCTAACACGAGACATACATTTTATGGAAGTAATAGGTTCCTGAAAATTACTTTTAAGTAATATTTCCTCAAACGTTCAATATATAAGAATGTGTACACAGCAAGAGGAAAAAACTGAAACCTTAAGACATATTAAATATGCACAAATAGGATAAATCTATTTCCATTACAGGCTAGCACTAGTTAACATGTTAAAGCATAATATGACAATTTTCCTATATCACTGTTATTTGTTAGCTATTAAACAAGCTTTAACAAAGTCACAGTATTAATTTAGCAAAAATAGACATAACAATATATATGACAAAAGGTTGTTAACCATTCATTAAATAATTTAGTGGAAGACAGTTGATATCTTTTTTTCTTACAGCTTTTTCATGAAAGTATGGTATGAACTACATTTTAGTTTTGTCATAGAAATGAATACTTTAAGAAGGCAAAAGTATAGCAAATAAAAGTATAGCAAAAAAAGTAAGCTACATACCTTCCCAGTTAAGACACTTAAATCATCAATTCCAATAACTTGGACATCTCCCACACTATATGCATCCTGCTATGACAGAAAGATAATGGTTAGATGCGTTATTATGTATGCTTATTTTTTTTACATATAATTTTCAAATTATCCTTTACTCTCAACAACATATAGGAAAAATACGTGAAAGTATGCGAGTAAAATTCTACATGAACTGGAATACAGCAATAAATTTTATGGAAATAATCATTCACTAAATAATTATTTAATTTTTGCATGATAATTCTTAAAAATTCAGTTTTTACAAATGACAATCAATAAAAAATTAACTATTGATTATCAACCACTACCTTTTTGTCTTTCATGTATAGTTTGTGTATACAATTCTAGGTATACAAATACTGTAGGTCCAGTTCCAATGTATTACAATTATAACAAAGCAATCAATTTGGGGGGGGGCAGGAGTATGTGTCTCCTATAGTATAAAAAAAATTATGTTTACTCTATGCATACTATAATGTATAAAGCAATAATGCTCTTTCAGTTTCTGATCATTTATGCTCACTTTGGCAGTTACTTCCCATTTGTTAAAAAGTTTATTTTTACTGTCCTATTACAGCTGCTTGGCATACAAAGCTTCATTTACTGGATCATAATACCATCTTTATATATAATTGCCAACTAGTCTTACTAGCTCTCCCTTTCGACAGCAATTATATCACAGTTACTAGTGTCACTTTTATGGCAGTGTAGAAAAGAGAGGCTACTTGATCGACACTAAATATTAGCACTGGTATAATTTTTTTAATAACTCAGAATCAATTATGTTTTCCCAATGTTATGGCAACCATTTTTTTGTTATGTGCTAATAAATTTCTTAAGTTTGATCTGATTAGATCTGCTTGATTTAGTGATTGAGGCTTAGTATGTGTATCATGTATTTTGAATTTTGACCACATTTTAAATCAGTAGAATTTTAACTGCAGTTAATTGTTGGATTTTGAGCTGGCTGGCTCCAACGGATTGTTGTACAGTTCCTTGCACAAAGCATTATACCAGAAAAGACAAATACTCTCTCTCTCTCTTTTATTTATTGTGGAGGATCAGCACGAAAGAGACATTGTTGAAAGTGATATTTTGGAAAACCTTGCCTAAGCCATAATTATCTCGAACTGCCTTGATAATCAAGGTTTCATGTATTTGTCAGTGAAATATATAGATACCTCAAAACTGATGCCTGTATCAACACCACTACAGCCATATGGAGCCAAATTAAGTGAGAGATAAAATTTTTTATTCCTACTTTGCAGAGTCTTTGTAATGTTGCGGGTACCACGATCAAGAGCATAAGGATGTGTCTCGGGACTACATGAATCGTATTAAAGAACTATATGTACCACAGTTACCTCCCACTAACAGTCTTTTCTTATTGTTTCTTGGTGTAAAAAAAAAATGCCAAAAATAGCAGGGGCAGCCGATTGTAAACTTTTACTTTGTAATTTAGTATCTTTTTCTAGATTAGAAACATTTGTATTTTCATCATACTTTTCAAAACCATCATTCTGTACTCTCAACAACATAGAAACCATTTGCATTTCTTTATACTTTTTAGCATTCAAAATCTTACCATTAAAATGCATTAAACATTAAATATTCTTATCCTATGTACAGAATATCATACATTTTAAACTGGCCTCTTGGTAAATAAGATTGATAACCAATTGTTCCAATTAGAAATGCATTAAATAAATGTACAGCCCAAATCAAGTTTTTGAAAGGATTCTGCAAGAATTCTTTTAGATATCTAGAAAGGATGGTACATGAACAGCGATAGATAAACAAACAAATACTAGCAAATTGAAATTCTAGAAAGGTACGTTGCCAGATTTCTTGAAGAAAATTTAAAAAGAAGAGTAGCATATATTTATAGCTTCTCAAACACAAAATTATATATATATTGAGAAAAAGATTGTGATGGCACCCGACTGTAATAAGAAACTTTAAATTGAGACACCACCCAACTGCAAAAGATATTCATTCAGAGAATGAAAGATGTACAGTTTTACTACAGACAGAATTAAATGATCTGAAAACTTAAATTTACATTTCAATACACTTTTAAGAAGTCCGCAGAGGCTATTATTTGGCCTAACATCAATATAATAATAATAGAAAGTTTGAAATATTATGAAAATTACTGCAGTGTGACAAAAAAAGGGATGTAGTGATGAAATAGTAATTACGGCTGACCTCAATGCAGGGCTGCTACTAATGCAAGATTTGTAAAATGTGTAGTATGTGTGAAATTCAATAAAATAAGGTATGCCAACAGTACTAAATTCTATGAAATTGAACAAATATTTATCTAACAAAATTTTAACAACTCTTATCTGATGACAATCAAAATTTCCTTGCAGTTAATATTTCATCTTGAATTTTTAAGCAATAGAATGCCTGGAATTAATTATTTGCTTTTCCCCCCATATGAATACTTCACATACTGGCATTTTTCAAATCTTTACATATATACCAGTATTACCATAAATTTGCTTCTGAAAGATTCATAATCCTAGTATATGGTACGGCCTTGGCGTGACTTTGAAAACTGTTACCAATGCCAGAATGACTCATTTACTGCTCATACCGCATTTACTGCTCATCATATTATTGCCAAATCCTGAGAGCACCATACACTAGGATTAAGCTAAATTTTGAATATATTCATGAGAATTTTCAAGCTAAAAGTGAAGTAATCAGTAGATTTAAATTCATACATAAATCATCAACATGCATTTCTATATATTTTAGCCTACATTTTTAAGGATTCAAATTTAATATTCAAACACAAATGCCCATACTATTGCCCATTTATATCAAAATTTGAGCCATGTTTTTAACAGTCTTATTATTTACCTAAATATTAGATTATTTAATGCCATTTTGTGTTACTTTAGATTAATTTTCAATCACACAGAAATTAAGGTACTTGCATGTTAGTGCAACCACCTTAGCAAAAGCCACCAAATATTCAGAATACACCAAATGCTGTCAGTCTAATGCAGTGCTCCGTAACCTTTTCTCACCTGTGATGCACAAAAAATCTTTCTGAAATTTCGTGGCACACCAAAAGCTAATGCATATATGTATTGATTTATACACAAAATTTACAATAAATTTTTGTTTTTAATTTGAAAAATATACAATTATAAAACCATAACATATTTATTTATATGCAATCATAATAATTATCATAATAATCGAAATTTTTTTTTAAAAATTAAAAAACAAAAATTCTTCAATTTGATTGGTTTATTTCAAATTAAAAAAAAAACAGTTTTAGAGCTATTATTTTTAATTAAAATGGTCTGAAACCAATATATTTCGTTTAAATTTATGCTTAAAAAAAAGTTATATATTTTTGAGCTCCGAGTTATCAAGGAAGTGCCCAAAAAAATTCAAATGCTGACACACTTACAATCACACACACAACCACACAACAGTGAAATATATAAAAACATTTAAAATAGACATTATTAAGGAAAAAAAATTGTCATTGTGTATTAAATACATGATAAAAAATTGCAAAATGTCAAATACATGTATTTGATTGCAGCACACCTATATCCTACTCATGGCACACCAGTGTGCGGCGGCACACCGGTTGCGGAGTACTGGTCTAATGCATGGTTTCTGAAGTAACCATGCATGAAGACAGAAGAGAAACATGCCTTAAATAAATCATAAAAGTGAAGCAACAACCTGTGTTGGGCACAGATTTTTAGCATAGAAACTCTATGGATTTCAAGGGGGAACAAAGTCCCTCTTCATCAGAAGAAAAGAACTTTGCAACTGAAAAACCAAGTTACAAACATATTTATACCCCAAGGAAGATAAGAGAGATGAGAGAGTAGTGCCATCTGTTAGTAGAAATAATAACAAAAATTTAAAAATTAGGATAATAGCGATTTAAAATCGTTAGGTAGGACTGGATTAAAATCATTAACTAAAGCACAGTAAATTTTTATAAATGTGAGAAGCTTCAGAAAATCTAATTCTCCAGTGGAAGAAGCTTACTGGATAATTTCTGCAGACCCAAAGTCGAAATTGTCATTAAATTTTCCAACTATGATTAGCAGTCGAAGACTTGTAAATTTCACCTTCTCAGACAGAATTCATGTTCCTGAATGCGAAACCTTAATGCTCTTTTGGTTTGGTCAATATATCTTGGTGAATTTATAGCATATCTTGTCAGTGTAGTTTCGAGATATATTGGCCAAACCAAAAGAACATTAAGGTTTCACATTAAGGAGCATGAATCTTATGTTCAAAATAGGTGAAATTTACAAGTCTTTGACTGAGATATTCTCAAAGCTTTTCACATTAACAAAAATTTACCGTGCTTAGGTAATGATTTTAATCCAGTCCTGCCTAACACTTTTAAATTTCTATTATCCTAATTTTTCAATTTCCATTATTAATTCTACTACCAAATGGTGCTATTCTCTCTCAATTTCCTTAAGGTATAAATACGTTCGTAACTTAGCTTTTCAGTTGCAGATTTCTTTGCTCCTAATGAAAACGGACTTTGTTCTCCTTCGAAATCAATAGAGTTTCTATGTTAAAAATGCATGCCCAACACAGGTTGTTGCTTCACTTTTAAGATTGTAATCATGAATGTCCACAGATGTAAGAAGTCTTCATTTGTTATGAACACTGCTATTTTTTTACGAATTCTTTTTGCTGTATTCCAGATTCCAAATCTTTCTATGAGTAAATCATACTATTTTCTGCCTTAAACTGAATTTTAAAAGGGCACTTGGAGATCTGTTTTCAACCGAACAAATTCCAGTAGAAATTCTGCAAGAATACAGTACTTAGCATCAAAGTTATGAATGGGAAGAATTTCATTGATTCTACTTTCGCCAGAACAAAATAAACAAAACCTTTCTTGTTTATTGATCAATTTTTGTCACAAATACCCAAGTCAAACATATATGTTTTATGTAATAAATATATAATGTAATAAATATATTTCTGCAATTACAAGTCATCTTTCATTTTCTACAACAAAAAATTACCTAACTGTGCTAAGATGGTTGTACTAATATGCAAGTATAGAATTTAGCATACAGAAAAAAGAATTTTCTCTACAGTATTCAATTTGATAAGCTTCCTATTACCTTATAGCTCTTTAAACGAATGAAATCCACGGATATGCGAATTGTATTCCGTGTGGCATAATGGTTATACTTCTTTACTTGGTCAATCAGATCAGTAAAAAATTTGTAACCACCTTTAAGAACACACAGAGCATAAATTGGTTCATTTCCTATGTCCTCTGCAATGTCTTGAGCAAGACGTTCAATTCTGAAACATAACATTAAATATAAATAATTTTTTAAGTAATGCAATCAAATATGAATGGGATTTAAAAACCATTAATTTTCCTTCCCATTCAGCATACATCAGTTCACTTCACTCTATAACAAACATTCATTTCACAACATACAATTCGTTTTATAACAAATGCAAGTGAAAAGATGGAGTAATATGATAAAATTTTCATCAATTAAACAGAAGACATATTTTATTTCTCAAAATCAAATTGCATATATTCATTGAAAAATTATTCTGCATATTTTTTTCACAATAGTACATGGCCGTTAAGAAATATAATAACATGCTTCATAACTATTAAGTAAACAAATTTTAATATTATTTCTATGCATATGTTATGTTATAAAGTTCTAATACAATATTTGTATCAACTTTACTATTCCTAAAATTTACTTCACATCTTGCACCAATCTTTATATTAAACTGAAAACATCTGGTATCAAAAAAAAAATATTATTCTCACGAGAAAATTCTGATGTTATTTATTTATTTATTTAGTCTCATCTAATATTTTCTTTTTAGAGGTTCCATTTTCCTGGTCTTTCATTTATCACTCTTAAATTTTCATTTCTGATATTGAATTGGGTATCTCTGACTTTAAATAAAATCAGAGATACCCAATTTGTAACTTCAGCATCTACTTTAGAACACAAATACGCATCTGTATTATACTGAATTTACATCTGTACATATATTGAATAATATATAATATACTATGTTTGTTTGGGTAATGTACACTGAGCAAAAAAAAAAATTGGACAGTTCTATATCTCCCGTTCCCCTGGCCCGATTGACGAAATTCAAATTGTGTTTTCCATGTCTTGAAAGCACGACTTAGGATATGTATTAGATTTATATATAGCATTGTTCTAATACAGCTATTTTGACACAAAAATTGGACTTTTTCTGAAATGACATGCCAATTTTTTTTCCATATTTCGATTCTATGACTCAAATTATGCCAAACTGGCAAATTTTGTAAAAATCGCACATATAGTTTTTAAAAAATTGGCTCTCAAAATTTTAGCTCCTCAATGTTAATTCAATTTGGCATGTATTTATTAATATCTTCTTTCACAGTTCGAAATTAAGGTTCATTCTAAACAAAACTCACCCAATTTTTATGATCTATTTTTAAAATTTGTATTTTTAAATAATTTTTATAAATTTTTTGAAAAAAATTTTGAATTATAACCTATAATATTTTTACCATCAACTTGAAGTAGATATATTTCTAAGTATACCTACAAAAAATTGGAGCTTTTATTCAGAATTTTCGAAGATATACATGAATTTATATATTGGCGCGTTTTGAAATTTGGCATATTGGTTGAAAGCGATAATAACATCTAATGTGGTTTACGCACTTTGCTGAAATTATTTGAAAGATGAATGATGCGATTTTTTTTGCTCATGCACAATGTAAAAAGGTAGGAAAGATGTGACTTTTTTTCCACTCCATTACAATGGAAGGGATAGGAAAATAGGTTGCCACGTATTAAGAAGTTCGCCAGGTGAATTATTCTTGGTGCAACGTGAAAAAAAAAATGACAAATTAAACTTTTGAATATCTCCGTAAATTTTGCACCAAATTTTACAAAATTTAATATTTAGGCATAATTCGAGTCGTAGAATCGAAATATGGGAAAAAATTGGTATATTATTTCAAAATAAGACCCATTTTGTGCCAAAATACCTATGTTAGAATAATGCTAGATATAAATCTAATATATATCCTAAATCGTGCTTTCAAAACATGAAAAACGCAATTTGAATTTCGTCAATCAGCCCAGTAGAACAGGAGATCTAGAACTGTCCCAATTTTTTTCTTTTTTTTTTGTGCAGTCTACATACATAGAAAAATCGCATATGTTATTTCATGTCGCTTACATATTCTTATATGTATTTACTAGTTATGTAACAAAGATTTTATTATAATTCCTACTTTTCCATCAAGAGATACAGTTTTTTTAAAAATCATTTTTATCATATTAAGTAAATCAATATTTTTATACAATGTTTCAATGAAAAATTTTTTTGATTTCTCAATACAGTGAAACACATTTAGGAACAAATAAAAATTTAGCTATTTAAAATTTCAGGCACAAGTTAGAACTTCATGTCAGACTACGCAAACTTATGTTTTTAATTATATAGAAATGGTGATGCAAAATAAATTACATAAAATTTAAATGATGTTATATTACATGTAAATTAAAATTGCATTCTACTGCTGGTTTCAATAGTTATCTCCTGAATTTTAACACAGATGCAAGATTTGAATATTTATACTACCTTCATGATTTAATATTACCTTTTCAGATAATTAAATTTTCAAAATTATTCTTAAATGACTATATCTCAAATTTTATTACTATTTTAATTTCAATGAGCAAATAAATGACTGATAAGAGCATCCAAATATTTTCCCACAAAAGAAAAAAAAATACATATAATAAAAGCAGATTTTCCTTGAAATAATTAGCTAAGCAATACATTAGCACATACAGACTATTTGCATTATAATTAGTAGCTGAATTTTATTGCAGAAACATCATACATTCACTCAACTAAATGCAGCAATATACTTATTCAATAACAGAGACAACATATGATATGTGTAACTTGTACATTTTAAAAATTACTGCATTATTTATGTCATGAATTAGTCTAAAGTGAAATCAGAAGAAACATATAGTAGCTTACAAGCAAATACTGTAGTTGATAAGAATAAAAAGCTATTCATATTCACCTGTCTTTTATAACACCTCCTGGTACTAAAACACATTCTAAAGCACCTTCATAGTGTTTTGGAATGCAAAAAAAATCAGGATGATAGCCTTTGTATTCGTCAGAGATCTGAAAAAATAATTTTTTTGAATCAAGAGCTATTGAAATATTTTAAAATAATTATTGAAATATTTTAAAATAATATTAGTACATTATTATATTAAAAATCTTATTTGGAAAATATTTTCAATTGAAATTTAAAAAAATCAAAACATTACACATTAAAAAGGGGAAAACTTATGATTAACCTCTTACTATACAAATAAACTGAAAGAAAAGCTATAAGAACAGTATATATATATATTTTTGATTTTAAATACAAACACTTCATTTCCATTCAAATTCTGTTACTTCATATTCCTATATGAAGCATCAGTAAAATTATAGCTTAAATTAGTCAAGTTCTATTTAACATTTAGTTATATAATAATGAAGGAAGGATTAAATAGATAAAAAAAACCTTAAAAAAATTTGAAAATCTAAGTTCTACAAACAAAGCAATTTATTAGTTTAAGCAAATAGATTTTTGATAAATGCCAAACTCATGATTTATTCTAGTGAATACAGAATTAAAATTTTCAACTTATTAGCTTACTCCATTTTGCTACAAATGAGAGAAATAACATATATAATTTAGGATATCACAATTTAGCATGTAGAGAATACATTTCACGTATGAATTCAATTATAAACAATATCCTATTTTACTAAGTATTAATGAAATCATTTAACAAGTGCTTTTCTGCTTGCAATGAAATAAAAACTACAGATATTACAAAAAAGTTAGTGTAGTTTAAAATAACTAAAATCACTTTTGCCATCAGATTCCTTGAACAAGATTTTACAAATATCCATTAATTCTCTGGCTTTTGTTCTTGTTCCTATGTACTAGATAAATTTAAATTATATCTAATAATAAAGCATATAAATACATACATATGTATATAATTATCACACGTTTGACATTTTGAAACTACTGTATAGATTTCAGATTGGTTCAGGACGAAATGCAATGGCAAAATTATATGTTGCTTATGGTATTATATGGGCTTAATTAAGTGCACAATTAATTAAGAAACATACTACTTAAAAGGAAAATGAATTTCAAATACTTAAGCAGTTAATTTTTCATTGAATAACATAATTAATTGGATGTATATGATACATGATCATCAGCGACAGCTTTATACCTCAAAATTCAACATGAAACTACAAATATATTAATAACTAATTAAATCAAGAATTAATTAAAAATTATTAATTATTGGTTTTACACTACACCAAGTTTTTTAATTAATCTAAAAACCACAGTAATATATTCAAAGTATGAAATACATGAAAGGAAACCATGGAATATTTAATTTCAACATGTACATTAGGTACTAACTTTTTTTACAACTGGAAGCTATAATTCGCTTAAATATATTAACATATTTTGCTATGTTATATGCATTTTAATTGATGATACACTTTACAATATGCAACATTCATACATATAATCAAATAAAGAATAAAACATGCATAGAGCTTTTAACATCTCTACAAGGAAAAAAAAAATTTTTTTTAATTGTAAGTTTTATTAAACATATCTAAATCAGAAATTATTACACAATTTGCTTCTTTGTCTTTCAGAATTATAATTTTAAATCAAAAGAATTATCATTTATACAAAAAATAATGTACATTTTGTGGTTATGATTATTACTTCCTTACACTTATTCAATAAAAAATCTAAAATAATTTAAACTGTATTTATAGAAATAACTCACACAGCTCAAACTTTAAATAAAATCGAAAATAATTCAGAAGAATAGATAAAATATAGTCATAAGAGAAATACTTTGATGGAAAAATTGATTAATAAATTAAATTCTGATATATCATAAGCAGAGTACATCGCAAAAATAATTTTAAAGGAAATCTAAATTGCTCCCGAAACGGAACAAAAACAAATTTAATATCGTATAAAAACATTTACTTACTACACCGAAAGCAGAGGAAATATGGTATTTAAATGCTCAACTACTTGCTGAAATACTTAAATAAACGCTACTGTGACGGACAGTAAAAATACTTCAGTTATTAATTTACCATACAAGGAAAACAAAAATCTGAAATTTATATACCAATCTATTAATGCTTATATTTTTTTCATATATAATGCAGAAATATGAGCTTAACCTTCCACTTACAATGATCCCAGGGGATACAGGTTCCATAACAAATCTGAAAAATGTTACACGGTACGAGAAGTCGCACTTGATTCTATTTGCCTAGTGACAGACGCTGAAGCGCGTTTAGCTGGGCTGACGCAAATTCTGATTTTTGAGAACTAACCTGAGTAACGAAACGGTCCAATTACTTTCTCCGGATTAAATTACGTAAGCATAGGTGCGTCAAATATCTTCATGAATTTCAACATAATGCTGGAAATTATCTGAGTGAAACACACCTGGCGTCAAGTACGATTGGTTTAAAAGGACTCACACCCTATTCGAGTCTTACATTGCGCGAATTTTGACTGCAAAGGAAGCAAATCGAAGACTGATGCAAAGCAATGTAGGTTACCTTAGCAACCCAACATGTTTGGTTTAGTTCGCTTTTGGTTTTCAGTCTGTTAGGACAGTTCTTAGCTGCAAATCTCCTGCTTAATGTTCTTAAAAAAAGAAGCTTATTTATTATTATTATTATTATTTGCTCTAAGCTGTTTAAAAGGGAAAATATGTAAAATGCTTAAAATACTAATTAGTATATAAGAAATATATAACAGAAACTCATATTAATTATCCTCTTTTTCTAGCTATTCCATTAAAAATTCAATAAAACCTTCTTAATAATTTAACAAAAGTTAATGTTTCAAAAAGATATTCAATCTCCTTCCTTCTCTCAACTGAAGAGTTTATTTACTTTCATTTTTAAGAATAAAAAAAATCGAATAATTAAGGAAATTCCAGTATTAAATACGTTATAATTACGAAAAATGAGCCCTTCAGTTCATGTTCTGCATATATTTGTTAGCTAAACACTTGGCAGAAATAAAAAATTTTGACTTTATAGCAAATATCAGCTTTTTTTTTTTTTTTTTTGAAGACTAGGATCTATAGAGGACCATCCTGAAAGAGAGGACCATCCTGAAAGAGATAAAAGCATTACTGAGAATATAATATGCATCATTACTGATAATTATACTATTATTCTATAAGATGCTTACTCCTTTATCCGATTAAGGGTTTAAATTTTCACATTATTTTTCTGAAGTTTCAGGCACTTTTCTACCCTTATATCAGCTATATGTTTTCCATTTAATCTGGCATTTCAAACTAAGCTTTTCGCTGTAACTATAGGCTTAGTTTATTCTCTTATTTTCAATGTGTTGCTTACGAGTTTATTAGTTTCTCTGTGTATTATTTCTTTATTATAACAACTAATATATTTGTAAAGAAATACCAACAAATTACTTATATAAATAGGTAGAAAGGGAAATGGAGTAAATACACATACATGCAGAATATGGGAATGCAAAGGGAATAAAAGAATTCGCTAGATTTTTTAATATTTTTTTTCTAACAATCAAGCAATTATCAAAAATACTAAAAAAATTAACAGAATTCAAGTGCATGATTTAGGAATTCAAGATACTTCGGCTGATGCATTTACACTCAAAGATCTTAATTTTATAAGTATTTAAAAGTGATCTGAATTGCTTATGGTCTTCTCTAAAGTACATTTAGTATTAAGACACATTTTGCAAATAGCACTTTTGCAATGTTCTTGCACTGTTAACATAAACTCTGTTATATTTTGAAATAGCAAGGAGGAGAAGAAACGAAATATGCTTCTGTTTATATTCTGTCCTGAAAGTTACACTAGTGTTATAAACAAATCATTTATCCCATGATATATATGAGCTCTGCATGATATATATTAGTACCTGATAAGTATATAGAAGTATACAACGAATATTTTTCACATGATATTGTTGCGTAAGTATGGGTTCGTAACGGATTCAATATACACAGAACCGATGATAGCTTGATAAAATTTATTTTTGAGGAAAGAAACACTTCATATTCCAGAACTTTCCTCAAAAGTATTCACACAGTTCTTCTCATTATGACAGAGTACAATCAATAGTTACCACTTTATACTAATAATTTTAAATAAAATGCCAATGCAAAGCCAATGCAAAGCTCACAAGGAGTTTTAACCCTTTGACTGGCCAGGGTTTCCCTAAGAAAGCACAAATTTCCCAAAACTACTACCAGAAAAATTTATTTTCTTGATTTAATGTAGAAAATTTCCTGGCATTTTATACCTGGATTTATGTACTTTTAATATATTGCCTTAATTTCTTTGACATATTTTAATATGCAAGTATATATACGTTCGTACAGATATCACAAAAAATATTCTAGGCCGTATATATACGGCCTTGCCGGTTAGAGGATTAATTCTGAACTAAAAACTAAAAGCTGATGCTGTCTCCGGGCTTATGTAGTTTTTCCCCGGCCAGAGTTCTTTTTTTTCTGTTTTTTTTTAAATACTGAACAAAATATAAAAGAACTAAATACTGACTAAAATATAAAGGTTTATCTAGCTCGAAGTATTAACATTAATCCGACAACATTTCCCTTTTTAATTGAAGACGACGTGGATATGAAAGTAGCAGTCATAGATAAGAATATTGATAAAACGTACATCTCTACCACGTATTGCACTTGATAAAATGGCAGATCAGTTTTATCAGAAACTTACCTCAAGGACATCTGAATCACGAACATCTCATTCTAAAGACATCATACGACATCATTGTAAAGGCATCAGACGATATTTCAGCTTAAATTTGCTGTTATAAAGCCTGGGTTTCCTTCGCAAGGAAAAGTTAACAAACAGTCCATCAATAAATATTATTAGTCCTTAATTGTTCGCCTAACTTTAATTCTACTAAAATTGCCTAAAACTTCTTCAGTTGCTAAACTACATTCAATTGAACATTTTCATATTTATTAGAATCCTTGAGCTTTAGTTAATGACTTTAAATGCAATCTTATTGATTTCTAATGTCTAAAAGCCTGCTTTCAGTACTTTTAAACTCTCTCTTTTCTTTTCATTCAATATTATAGCAATAAAAGCCTTATTATTATTATTATTTTATTTGATTGCATTCGCTTGTTTTATTAAAACAATTATTTCCTGACGAACAGTGCAAAATATTTTTTGTTCTTCGAAGAAAATAGATTATAGCAGATTTCCCCAACATTAGCTTAATATGAAACCGACATGCTACACTAAGCTTAGAAGGGTGATAAAAGGTAGGAATGATTTTATAAGAAACTTATCTGGGAAAATAAAACCATAGTCTTCGTAAACACAGGATGGTTCTAATTAAAGTTACCAAATCTTAATTACGTAGAGCCCGTTCTGGCAGCCCTACCTCGTTGAAACGTGGTTTATATGTTATAGGGCTATGGGGAAAAGAAAGCTGTAATAAAAGATAATTGCTCAAATTTCGGCCATTTGGTGAGAAGAGGGCGCATAAAGAACTAAAAACACAAATTTGAAACACGAAACATTATTCAATTACAGCATTTATTGAATGTGCCGTCATATCTTTGTCAATCACACGTTCAAGGCGTGTTATAGCGTGTTCAACAATAGCTCGAAGGGTTTCTAGATTAATTGCAGCAACATGATGTCAACGCATGTTGTTATTGCTTTCAGTTCAGCGTAGTCCATATGCTTCTTTTACAGACAAGATAGTATTATACACAGGTTTAGAGAATCGTGGACGTAGCGCTGAATCGATTAACCACAATGGTAGAAGAATGGTGCTCACGTCTCCCATCACTCCCTCACTAACTACACAGACCAATGTCCATTCGAGAGATATTTCAAGAATCCCCACAACCAGAAATTACAGTGATTGAAGTTCAGGGAACCAGGAAACCCTGTAGTAGGGAATTTTTTCCAAATTACCCGATCATCTTCTAACTGGGCACTAGTTCGGCAATATGAGGTGGTGCACTGCCTTGCATAAGGAAAGCAGTCTCTAAATACTCTTATTCTTTGTAAGACAGGAGGATTTGCTGCTGAAGAAGTTAGCAGTAAAGGGCACCCATGTTGGAACATCTTTGTTGGCCTTGAGAAGTGTTCTCCTCAAAAAAGGAGCCGATAATGAAATCAGCAGTAAACCCACACCACAGAGTTATGTAATCAAGATGCTGAGACTCTCCATACGCAACATTAGGATTTGTAGTCCCCTATACATGATTTTGTTTGAATCTGTGGTGGGTGTGCTTTGTTAATCATGAAGCCGACTACTATCGACCAGGAGGGTTGCAACACACTCTTATATTACATTATATTCCCCCATATGGGACAGTTTTGAGTTTTAACTGCTGTGTCTAGAGTAAAATGCGACTCGTCCGACCGTTAAATGTTCCAAAGCCATGCACTGTCAACGACTGGATTGGCCAAAAGAAGGCTAACGAAATCAGTGCGTTTGTGCGAGTCTACAGATGCAACTTTTGGGGAACTTGGATTTTGTACGGATACAACTTTACAATGGAACGCAAAACCTCTCATACTGTCAACAAAGACAGAAACAAATCCGGTAATACAGCTGGAGCACCTGGAACCTGACGCTCTTTCTGCCACAGCAAGAGCGACTTCTTCCTCAGGTTTATTTCGTCATCTTCCTCGCAGCACACACAGTTCCCCAACCCCTTCAAATTTAGTAATTATCTTTTTCAAACACTGCCTCAACGCAAGCCCTTTTCGGCAGCCTTTGAAGCTTCGATATTCTAGCAGTGCAGCTGAAAAACCGTTGTCGTTCTGATAAAGCAACTTGATCAGTAAAGCTTGATCTTTGTTCTCTAAAGGAATGACGAGGATTGAGATTACGGCATGGACTACAGGCTTTTTAAAATACTCCAGATTTCCATAACGTTGCATGTAAAGCGCCATCTGTCGGTCGAAATTTTAACTATTAATTTTTAATGCAGATTTCTTTTCCCCATTATCATGCAGATTTCTTTTCCCATTATATACGAAGTTTCAACGAAATACGTCCATCTGAATTGGCTGTACATACGTCTAAACATGGTGACTTTAATTACAACCACTCTGCGTAATAAATAATAGAACATTATTATTCTCCTCAAACATTTTTGGAACAAAGTATCTCCATAGAAATACCTTTTTATTGCTCTCACTGAAGACTGTCTTTCCAAAAGGAAATGGAGTGCATTCTCTCTCCCAAATGAATCAAATGGACTGAACGTGAATCAAAATTCTTTCTGACGTTCGCTAAGGGACAAAGAAATTGCAGTCTGAACACTTCAGATTCCAGACTAACACCTCATAAAAGGGTCTGTAAGGTTCTGCCTTATTTAAGCGCCAAATCCTACAACAGACTATTTATCGCTCCCTTTTACTGTCAATACAGACTTAAAACGTTGAGTTGTAAACCTACGTATTAACATGTCAGCCTAACGGCTACACAAACTGATACAATAACAGCAACTCAAAATCTGCTATTTTCAAGAAATGTAAAACATATGTTCAAGTCAAATTAAAATTTGAAAAACAAACTAACATGCTCTTGAATAATTTTGACTTGGGCCGTAAGTATTCGCGAAGCAAATGCGGCTTGCGAAGCTTAAGTCTTCAAATCAATCAACTAGCAGGGAAGTGTTGCAAAGTAACCGATCAGCATCTCTCAATTTCAGAAACTTCGCGCTTACATTTACTAATAAATTTGCATCCTAGTGGAAGCTGTCAAAAATAGGAGTGATAAAGACAAAATGTAATAAGTGTCGTACAGTGCGCAGCTCTGCTGTATTAATCAATTAAATTATGCAACCTGGTAACAGGATATTGAACGAGCAGATATTTCGCTGTGGGAGAGCTAGTATCGTATTTTGAAAGCTCCGAGAATCTAACATTCGTTGTCGTACTTTAGAGAAGTCGAAGTTCAATTAATAAATGTGCATCTCAAAAACCTTCATGTATATGTATAAGCTTTGAACTTTTTTTGTTCTGTTATTTGAAAAAAGAAAAGTTGAATTCCTATCACGTCTCTTAGAGGTCACGACAATAAGATATTGGTATACGGATTTCGTATTTATTTATCTATTTATTTAGAATTGTAATTAAAATTGTTTTATTTCCCCGTGTAATACAAACGATTTCTGAAGAGAAAGCTACGTCGGAAAAGTAAAAATAAAGGAGCGCGTGCATTTAATATTTAATAAATAAATATCTCGTAATTGCTATTGCCTGCCATCCATAAAAATCGAGAAAATAGGTTTAGAATGTTCTAGTGAATAATTAAAAAGCTTATAAAAGCCGAATTAAAACACCTCAGCTCAGTTGTAGCTTTTTTAAGCGAACTGCTGTTTACGTAACGCTGTTACTGATTGTAGCGAATTCACTGTGAGATTGGATTAACTTTCTCTGTTTTGAATTAAGTTCTGTTTAACGTTTGAGGTATTGTGATATTGTACGAATATCTACAAGGAAATATTTCAGGATTTTGTTTTATTTCATGTGAAAAGAATATATTTTAACGACATCTGCATTCAATCCATAACGAACCCGTACGCACGCAACAATTTTTTTGTGTCAGAGGTGGTATTCGAATGCCAGTAACAAGAGCGATGGAAGAACGGTTAAGACAGCTGATGATAGCCTTTGTTGCATTTAAAGACGAGAGGAAAGAATCCGTTATGGAAGAGATGAAATCAGTCAAAGAAAAGATGGATGCTAATCAAGAAGAGAGGAAATTGGGTCAAGAATCTGTTAAAGATAAAATGAAGGCTGTTCAGGAATCTGTTAAAGATGAAATGAAGGTTGTTGAGGAATCTGTTAAAGATGAAATGAAGGTTGTTCAAGAAAAGATTGAAGTAGGTCAAGAGGAAATGAAAAGAGAAATTACCTACGTAATAGAGGACAAATTCGAAGCCATGGAAGACAGAATTGACGCTGCTGAAAATAAAATTGGACGCATTGAAGAAAGAGTTTCTTCGGTAAAAGGACAAATAGAAGAAAGAGTGGTAAAAGTTTACAATTGGGTGCCCCTTGTTTTTTTGGCGATACTTTTTTGACGCCAAGATTGGCACCGAAAGGCACAGTTTCAAGATGGGCGCTACACAAAACCAAAATAAGAGGTCAAAGAATTGCATAAACTCGGTATCCATGTACACATCGATCTATTTTCACTTTAAAAATCGCAGAATTGCACAATCTAGGCATTGCGTACTGCCTTACTCTGTCCATGTACACATTAATTTATTTTCACTTAAAAAAAATCAGGAAGCTAAAACAAAGTTAAAACTATCATGGTAACCAGAAATGGGGTTTCAGCGCCAAAACTGAACAAAATTTGTCGTTAATCGAAGGGGCACCCAATACTACACTAAAGCCGAAAGAGTTTCTGCCGTTCAATAAGATTTTGAACCGCTTTATTTTAGACCACGATGTTTTATTAGAACTGCGATGTTTTTTCTTTGCTTTATTTTCTCCCTCGATGTTTTGTTCCACGACGTTTTCGCTTAGCGTTGTTTTCCCTGCGATGTTTTCGGTGGATACCTGCTATGCGATAGTTAAATTCTGGAGAGGGAAGATGTGGGGCTTTCCTTACTTTGCATCACAAATTTATTTTAAGTTTGATGCCTATCCTGAACCTCTCAACTTTCCCTAGTATTTTCTAGCCAGAAATGTAACTTTGTGAAGTGAATATTTAAACGGGTGAATCTCTTGAGTTTTTTCAGAGCGTGTTTTCGCTGGCCAGCGCACGTTTCGTTGCTATCTCGCTGTTACGCTAGTAATAAACCTTTTGACCGTTTCGGATTATCATCACGCCTGTTAGGCTTTTGCGAATCAACCTGTTAGGTGTAAATCAACGTGCTAATCCAGCACTATCTATTTTAGATTCGACTTGAATTCTACATTTAAGTTCGCATCGCAAGTTGACGGTGTTTTGTAACTCACAAAGATCATCCTTTCTGTTAAACTGTGAATTAATAAAGGGTTAATTTTCATCCTTCTTCTGTGCTCGTAATTTATTCACGCCTGCGCAAGAATTCGCCAGGTTCATTGTAGGATCTAGAGCTATTTTATGTGGAGTATTAGAGAAAGATCTTACATACTTTCTGGCTGTCGCTTTCAGAGCCAAATTCCACTGTTGAACTCTTTTCGAACAGCAGCTCAAGAATAGCTTTCTCAAGAAATGAAAAAAATCTCCCTTGTTTAGTTATTTACTTATCAAAGTATGGCCTCAATTATCACTCATAGTATGACGTGTCTGGTTCATCAATGCAATGCCGCTAGGGTAAGTTGGTCTCGTGTACGTCCTCAATGGGAAATTAGAAACTGAATGATGAAAGTGGGGGTGCCTGACTACTTACTGTAAAGTAAGCCAGAAAAGAAGAATATCAGAAAAATAGCTGGAAGATGCGCATAAGATAGGTCAGGAGGTTCAGTAGAAATCCAATTGCTATCTCCCGGTGAGTGTATTCAATAATGATATATAAACACAAAGAAATGCAAGAAAAGTATATAGGATTGAAAAACACAAAAATGCCACATTTTAAATACAAGGAAAAACAGTGAAATATATGCAATATGTTCAAGAACATGTACAGAAAATAATATCGAAAAATTGTTGTTGAAACGATGTATCGCAAAACCAGAGATGTATCGTACAGTTAAAAGGATTAAAGGCTTTTAAATATCCGTATTTTAGTGCTTTTCTGCAGAAGTTAAAATTAAGGCAATAAAAATGCGTAATTTATCTTAGCATAATTTCATCAATAGACCTTTATGGACCCAGAAAAACTACGCCTTCTTCCATTATACTGGTTTTACTTACTGGAGGAACTTCTGAAGAAATGCGTACATTCTGCTGATGCATACAAATTCTCGTAAGCATAGAACTTCCGTGTCGCGGGATGATCATCTTATGCAATCAGTATACCTCGCCATTTTCTCCGAATACTAATTCATAATATGTAAGAATATCATAGAGGAGAATGATGCAAACAGGAAACCAATAATTTCTTATTCGTTTATATATCTTTATTTAACATGTACCAAAGATTAGCAAAAAAATATTGCAATTTCGAAAACGTGAAATTCGATAATTTATTTATAACATATTAAATATACTGTAATTATTTCGATGATTTCTTATAGAATATGAAATAAATTACAGTGATTCTTACAGTTAGTTTGATTTATATGTTTATATTATTTGTAATTCCAAAGCTAAAATAGTTCTCGAACGAAATTTAATTTTCAGTATGGGTGATAAATTCTGATCATTATTCACCAAAATTAATTAAATGGTTGCGTAGCTTAATGTAGTGCTGTTATTGTTGTGTCTATCATAAAAACTATTCAAATACTGCCATGGGCGAAGATGAGAGCTCTGGCAGTCTGCAGTTACCATCATAGAGTTTCGGTCTCTTAAACAAGATCCCAATTTTTAACAATTCACCACGGATTGCCGAACATATAAAATGTGCAGCTGTCAGTTCTGTGTACAGGCAGTTACTGCAGGTTTCACTACCCTCTCTGTCAATTTTCAATCCCCTGTGATGGCCACTTCTAAGCCAGACAATGGGTTTACTTATAAGTCGATCTCAATTGATGTTATAGTGCTGGTTCTTTATTTGAACTGACGGTTCCTTCATTCTGTATTTGACCATGGCATTTGTGTCCGAAAGGGCGACATTTACGCTATTATTATTGCTGAGATTTCAAGCCACCCCCCGTTTGCTAGTTTATCTGCATTCTTGTTAGCTGTGATGTTGATATGCACTTGCAACCACTGTAGAATGCAGACCTTATTTAACTTTCGAAGCTCGTGTAGGCGAAAATGGATCCCGTTGGTGATCAGGAAGCTTCCATTCAGGATTGCTTGTAGAGCTGCCTTTGAGTCAAAGAAAACAAAGAATCCTTTTGCTTGCTCAAACATGGGAAGGGATACATGTCAAATACCTCTGCTATTGCCAGGAGCTCGTATGTGAAGTTAGAGTCCACGGCCAATTTTGTTAATAAGTAGTAACACCTGGAGTAGTTAGAAATAATCCAGAACCTCAATTAGTGATTATCTCATCAGATGAACCATCTGTATAAAGAGCACAAAGTCCTTTTTTGGGTAATGTACAACGATCCTGATCCCTTTCGTTCTAATGATATCAATCACTTCCTTTTTATTGCATGGCCCTGGTAGGTTGAGCACTACGTTAGAGTTCATAGAAAGCCTGGAAGGAAATGTTGGCTCTTGGAAGATGAAAATTTGTTGTGATCGAGACCAAGAGGTACTATGATATCTTTGGCAAATTGCATGGGAGAGGATTTTTTCAGTCTAGTGTTGTCAATATACTAGTTTTCAAAGATTTTTCATAGCGATGTGTTCAAGATGGCTTCTTGGCCTTGTTTGTAAATATTGCTACATTGTGTTGTCTTCTATTTCCGAGCCTTTCGAGGCCACATTCCTGAATTACTTCTTAAATTATTTGTGGAAGACACTGAACCGGTAATGACTTTTGCAGCCTTGTCTGGACACTTTCTAATTTCCCTAAGGCAAGCCTGGAAACATGAGCTCAAATGGGAGATGTATACTCCATGATTGATCTAATTAGAAAGGCTTGATATATACTGAGCAGTTTTAAGATATTTTTACAAGGAAATGCATAAAATTATTTCAAAATCTAAAAAATAAAACCACATCATTAAAATAATTTTTCAAGGTGCTTCGAAAGAGATTAGGTAAAAATCAACCAAAGAAATTTAAAATTAGTTGAAATTTCCGTGACCTTTTTCTTTTCCCTCTCCTTCTGTTTTCTTCTGAATATTTAAAATGATTAGATATTCTGAAATTTTCAATTAAGTAATTATTGTTTAGTTGTGGTTCGCTTACTACGAGAATGCTGAAATTCCAGTTTAATTTTGAATGAAACAACAAGTATTAGCTGATTTTGGCCTTAAAAAGCATATCTAATTCACGTAAGTTAGCAGTTGCAGCTAAAATTATCTAACCACTTCTCATTCAAATTCAAGGTCGCATGCGTTCAACCGTTCATTAAGTTTTCGTTAAGTGATACGGATTGCATGAGTCCTGTTGATTGAATACTCTTAATTATGAGACAGTGAAATTCCCCACAAAATTTATGAGGAATTTAATTACTCAACAGTAAAACTGTTTGAATAATTTTTATAATTTATTTCGCCTTATGTCACTTGATTCATAAACAAACTATTACTAATGAGCCATTTTCGTAAACAGGCTAATATATGTTTTACTGAAGATTACATTTTCCTTAATCTCTATATCCCAAGATGCATTTAACAGTAATCATATGTTTTTTCTATTTTAAGGTAAGTGCGTGTATTGATTTGGTTCTGAAGTTGACGCTGAAACACGACATCAACGCGTGTTCGTTTTACGACACCAATGTATGTTCGACATAGATAAGAAGTGAGTGGCTTCACATGAATAAAACTAAATACGATCGAAATCCTTTAAGAGATTACATTTTATATTATTAAAGAATGTGATTTTAGTTTCTTAGTACTTCTTTCATTTGTTAATACTCCAATAGTGATAATAAAATCATGAACGAATGAAATATCTGCATTGTTATTTGAAATAAATGGATTTTTTGCCCTATTATATAGAAGAAAATTACTTCAGATAACCAAATTGTAAAAACAACAATAATAACTATTTTTTAATCACTGGAAAGACCAAATATTGACCAAATAAATGAAAAGTTTTCATAAATGTATGGATATGAAGACTGTTCTAACTTATCAATTCTAAAAATAACCTCGATCTCCACGAACTTCGGAATTCTTCACGAATTAATAATCAAAGCCAGCTGCTGCCAGTCAGGGAAAGGGAAAAATTGCAATCTGAAAATTCTAAATAAGAATTTAATTTATTAAAGAATAGTTTACCATTAAAAATTTCAAAGACTTAGAAAATTATAAAATTCATAAAAATTATAAAATTCTCATGTCATCTTCCTATTTGGATTTCGGTTTAACAGCTGAAAAAATTTTTAGCTAAAAGATTACGACATGTTAATCAGTTCAAGAATTACTATTTTCAGAAATTCGAGAAACAGTACTGAAAATTCTGTTTGAAACAAGTTTCCAAAATAACAACTCTGAACATAGAACAAAATTTACTGTGATATTGTTTTATCACAAGCTAGCGATGTATGGAGTTTTACCTTTATTTAATAAAGAAATAATTATTTAATCTAGATTTAGCTGTATATATTTTTATTCAAAGATTTACTGATAACCGAAGCTTGCAATAAATATTTTCTCGCAAATGAAAACTGACAACACGAGTTTCAGATAGAAGCCTTGATAAAATCTTACCATCTCGTAAATAAATAAATAAAATAATGATTCTCTATAATTCCATAAAATCTTGCCAATCTGAAATTAGTGCAATGAAAGTAATAATACCTTCTTTGAGGTGTTAAAAAGAGTACATTTAGAAAGTGATATGACGTTGCGCAGAACATGATTTACGAATTGATGGAGCATTAAGAATGTCAAAAATAGTTTCAGACTTGATTTTTGAGAAGCACATTCTTAATTTAAATTGCATAGTGTAATTAGAGCGATTTGCGCGATCATTTTTGGTGACATCTGTACCTTTCCGACATCCTCATAACAAATAATTTCGATGGAGTAAAGAAGGTGTAGTAGCGGAGACTAAGCAGGTTGCCAAAACGAAAGAGAGAGAGAGAATGTGATGTGTAAATGTGAAATTCAGGTTCAGAATAATTCAATTTCGGTTAAACTTTATCTCTATTGGCTAAATTTAAGTTTCGCTCCCAAATTTGAAATTAGTGTTAGCTGAAGCGTGTCATTAGCGTTGTTCTATAATCACATACAAGTTAATTTTGAAATGATGCAATTTAAAATAATTTAATATAAGCAATTATTATTTTTAGGACAGAAAAAAGAAATAACCAAATTAAAATAGAAAGGTGAGGGACAATTGCAAATTAAAATTAGAAAGTTAGAAATTTGATTTACGCATTTTTTATCATACAACACTATGTATATATATGTATAACCCATATATATATATATGTGTGTGTGTGTGTAAGGTTTTTCCCAAGTTCTCGGAAATGAGTTATAGTTCAAGGCCAGAACTTATAAGCAACACTATCTGTCAGAAGCAAGTCTTGACAAGTTAATTCAGCTGTCACGTGCAATATTTTTTAGTCCGATTCAGTTGTTTGACTGGATATAGGAGAGTTTTTGTAGCTCTGCTTTTGCAGCCGTGAAAGATTCGAAGAGCAATAATTTTCTTTTTGTGGAAGAAGGCGTGGAAAAGTAACGGCTGCAAAACGGCTGCAAGCGTATTCTTTTCTCACATTCGAAACTTTCCTTACGGGATGTTCGATCTGAGTATGCCATAAATAGGTGGATTGAAAAGACGCCAGAAAAGCATTTTGAGGGCGGCTTCAAAAATAAGTTTTTCGTTGGGATAAGTGTATCCAATTAAATAGAGATTATGTTGGAAAACTACTTTTTAATATTGCTGAAAATTCACAAAATACTAACAAATTGATGTGTTTCGAGTTTCCTTTTTTAAGTTGTGGGATTTTTTAAAGTTATTTAACAACTAATTTTGTTTTGAAGCAACTTTTCCTATCATTCTTGCTTTCAACTCACGCTTGCCTGCCAGAATGTCAATTAGCGCGCGTGTATTCAAATGTAGTAGAAAGAAGTTAACCTTTAAAGAAAGGTTTTGGAAAGTGAATTTAGAGTATATTCTCCATGCCTGAAAGTCACGTCGCTATCTTTGATTCATTTACCAGCGATTAAATTTCTGTGGCTTTGAGCTCTTTTTGCCAATAGGTTTGCTTACGCAGACTTTTAAGCGGCAGAGCTAACCTGCGCGTTAAGTAGCCTATGAAACCGTTAAGCGAAAACTTAACTCCACTTAATTTTAAGTTACTCGCCACCTTTTTGAGTTAAGCCAAAAGTGTTGGCTTTTGTAAGCATATGTCGGTGCCATTTGTGAATTTTAATTTGAGTTAATAAAGGATTCTTTACCTTCTTCTTTAGACTGTGAATTTTTTTGTACTTAAGGATAATTCCTTTCATATTCTTTTAACGTCTGGTTAGTTCGTTACCAAAGAATAAGAGACGTTGTAAAGAATCAAACATGATACGTTTTAACAGGATAATAATATGATAATTTTCTTCTTTCTCAAAAAAGTGTTTTACTTCAAAATTAACAAAAAGAAATTAATTTGTTCCCTTGAAAAAGTTATAATTTTGAAGCATTTTTTTTTTTAATTAGAATACAACAATATTATCACTTAGGAAAATTTTATTTGACTCCTGTCCAACCTTTTAATAAGTTGGGTAATTACAAAAAATTGTTTATTTGAATTTTTATTTCACATAAGAGGTTACCTAACATTGAAAGTGCACAGTTTGACTTCTTTTTCAGGAAACCTTTGTTCGGAGACAGAATTATTCTTCTTGTAAAACAACGCTATGCTTAAATTTCAGAGAAATATTTCGTCATTTATTAGATACCTTAAATACGAACCTTTTATTTTGCATGAGTGACACAAATATTCATATTTCAGTTTCCCTTTAGTTAATCGTTTTCGTTTCTGAGTCATAAAGTAGTAAAAAAAAGTGGTTAATTCCTGTTTCAAGGTCTACGTGTTTGTGAATAGAAAAACATGGCTTCCAAAAGGAAATATGTAATCATGAGTTAATCATTGAATACTTCCTTGCGACAGAAGGTCATATTAGATAATAATATAAAAACTACTTATACTTTATTTCTTAACTGTTATGAAAAAAGAATTCACACTTTCTTTTTCTTTTCTGTTACCCAACTAGTGTGTATTTATAATATCATCTTTTAAAAAACTTTCAGTAAAGTGCAAGAATGAATAATGTATTTTTAATACGACTGCGAATCAATTGTGAATTTATAAAAATTCTGAACTTTTACAATGATAAATCTGCAACTCGTATTATCATTGGCTTTTATCATTCACATTAAAATTAGAAGATTATTGTGTTGCGATAGAAAATTAATTTCATATATAAGGTATTTCTCCCACCCTCGCATGTCTTCGTGGTGCAGTGGTCAGCACGCTCGACGTGTAACCGAGAGGACCGTGGTTCGATCCCCGACGAAGGCGTTGCTCATTTTTCATTCTTCTGCTTCCAAAAAGAACCTAATGACTCTACAACTGGCGCCCGAACTAAAAAGGTGGTGGATGATGATTCTCCACCACCGGGATTTGGCGATTGGGTCCCTAAAACCCCAGTCACCCTTTAAAAGGGGGAGTATATAAGGTATTTCTCCCGCCTTCCTCGCATGCCTTTGGGGCGTAGTGGTCAGCACGCTCGACGCGTAACCGAGGGGGTCCGTGGTTCGATTCTCGGCGAAGGGTTTGCTCATTTTTCATTCTTCGGCTTCCATAAAATCATAATGACTCTCTCTACACATATACTAATTTAAAAAGTTACGATTTTGCTTTTTTAAGTCGTCCGTATGCACGTGCATTTTAAAATAACGTACATGTGTCATAAATTGATTCATAAACTCAAAATCTGAAACGGAGAGCTAGAATTCATTTTATTAATAAAATTTATTATTTTAAGAGATCTGGTGGCGGGTAAGGTAATAGGGAACATCATCCATTTCATAGCGAAGTCACATGACCCGTAAAGAGACGAAACACACAATATTTGCATACTTGAAATTATAACTTAATATATTTAAAATATTTCATATATTTTAAATATTAGGACAAAAGCACTTAATTAATACTTCGTTAATCATGTTTTCCTTTAAAACAAGGCAAAGGGTCACTGTCCTCTGTGAAAATTTTAAAACATTATCAGCGAAGATTTTGTGAGATCGAATTTAAAAATCTTGTTATAAATTACGTAAATAATTTTAGTAAAATAATAATTACAGTATCTCTTGTACAATATTTAATGAAAGGCCTCAAGAACGCTGAAAAAATAAGACTACAGGGGCAGGTCTGTTTAACATTGAGGTAAATGGCTATCTCACCAAATTTGCGAGATAGCGCCAAGCTGGTGACGGTCTTGGCGACTAATTTTTGTCGCTAAATTTGACAGAAATCATGAAAAGTCGACAAACCTTGTCGGCTATTTGGCTACATTTTGCTCCGATCCCCGAACAATTGTAACTAGTCCGATCCCTATGTAACTGTAATTGTATCCAACTCTATCCTGCTAAAAATGCCCCATAGGAATCAACAAAACTTTTTATGGGTATAGTTCGACCGCCTCATCCGCGTCCATGAGCGCAAAGACGCATGCGCCATTCGGACCGAATTATTCTCAAAATAGGGTGGAAGGATGGAGACTTTCTTTCGCTCTAGCATATCTCTTTCCGGAGAAGAGAAGACTTTTCACTTGGCTTTTCACGTAACAGAAACTAATAACGCCCCTTTTGGACGAGTCTATGGGTTTTGGCAGAATGCCAGCCAGGGTTGCGTTTGAGACGATCGAACTATATCCATAAAATTCTATGGGTTTCTATTGGCTGTTACTGGTTTCTCTTGGTCTCTGTGGGTTTTTCTTACTGGTTTCAAAATGCCCCATAGAAATCAGTAAAACTTTCTACTGGTACCCATGGAATTCTGTTGGTCTCTACTGACTCTTACTGGTTTCTATTGACCTCTGTGGGTTTTTCTTACTGGTATCAACTGACACCCATACAACCAATATCAATGTCAGAACTTTCTACTGGTTTGTATTGGTTTATATTGATTTTTATTGTTTTCCTTACTGGTATCAATACAGTAGATGTCAAATAAATCATCTATTGCTTTATATGGGTTTATACTAATTTTCTAACTGACGTCAATAGACTTCTTGTAAACAATGAAATTAATACTGGTATCAATAAACCAAAATTAATTGGTATTCTTATTGGCTACTGATTATTTTAAATTATTTATTTATTTATTTGTATTTCATTTATTTGATGCTGTTGAACTTAAGGTTATTTCAGTTTTATAACCGACAAAAAGGTTTAAAGTTAAAAAATGTGCAGTGAACCCTCTCGTCTGCACCTCTTCTCTATGAAGATCAGAATTTCTAAGAATATAAATAAATATGAGCATTAAATATGATCTCTTTATGGGAAGGATTAGGACTTTTTCCTCTCGAGCATATTAATTCTCTCTTTCCGGATGTCTTCACGTGACCTTTCACGTCGCAGAAAGTAATAATGCCCCTTTTGGACGAGTCTATGTATTTTGACAGAATGCCAGCCAAGGTTGCGTTTGAGACGGTCGAACTATAATCGTACACACCACACACAATGTTAGAGAGGTGATGCTTAATGCCAATATACACTTATGTTCTCAGAAAAACGTTTATCTTTTAGAGGTGATCGTCTTAGGGAGGTTGCCTCTACGAAATGAATCTCTCCAAGGTGACCAACCGCACTTCCAGAATTTTCTTCTTTTTCTGGTCGTCTTACAGAAGGTATAATTACAGTTACATATATGTAACTGTAACTATATATGCTTTCCAGCAATTTTTAGAAACCGAAAGTACTGGGAATTTCTCGGCGGATGGGGGAAAACTATGCAGGATACGAGAGTTCTCAGTTTAGCTCAGAATATTAAGAGTACTGAGGAGATAACTCTGCTACCTTACGCATTTCAGGCTTTTTATAGTGTCTTGTGTTTAATGTTCTTAATAGTCGGAAGTGGTGACTACTGATTGTGCTGTGTCATACTGAGAAGAACTGTGCGATTGCTTTTGTGTGAAAAGTTCCAGAACTGCATTGTGTTTCTGGAAAAATAAACTTCGTCAAGCTATCATCGGTTCTGTGTGCTTTCAATCCATTACGAACCCCTACGCACGTAACAATATTTTAGATATAATTATAGAACAAAATCATTAAACGTCAGTTCGTTCTATTAGAGATTCTAAATAAACTTCATTTAGAAGCTTATTATTTTTTAGTCTGTCGGATGATGCAAAGATTTAAATTTTGTGATCATTAATTCCAATGCCAAAGGAAGATATCTGGCAAAAAATGTTTAAAAATCGCTTTAAAAACGTCTAGAAAAGTATAAATAGCACTTTGAACAAAATATCGTTGTTTCAGCCCCCAACGAATGACACATGAACAAAAAGTTGTTGCAAGGTTGTTTCAGCTTCCAACGAATGACACTCTCCATAAAATTATGCCAGAATTACACAACGGAAGCAGAAGAGGCCTTATTTACAAATCTGCTTCAATGAAGGTCTAGACGTTTCACAATCCAGCGTTTTCGATATCAGTCAGCGTTTTGGACACGAACAGTTAAGATGCTTCAATAAACCAAGGTCACTGAAGTATGCAGGAGAAAATTTAACTTACACTTTGGTGTTTAAGAAAGAAGAAAACCATCTTATTAATTTACACTTGTGTGCTTGATAAAGAGTAATCCGTCTGAAATGCAATCTTTCTCATTCAAAGAATGGATGTAAAGAATGGATGTATTTCACCTCCAAACAGCAAGAAATCTGAGACAGAATTCAAAGTACAGAAATCCAGCTCAAGTTCCCAGTTGAAAGAGTTTCTAAGTCGATGTATGGATTTCCCAAGTTTTCATAACTCATATCCAAAGAGAAGTAAGACGCAGAAGATTCTCAGAGGAAATCTTCTCTCTGCGGACGCTCTTTTCAATCAACGTATGGATACTAGCATTCTCTCATTTCACAATAAGCGATTCTTCCAAACAATCTCTATTACTTCCATGTTAGATGAATTAACTGTGCTTCATCCAAGTCAGCAATATACTTAGACAACATGTAAGATATATTTACTTCATAACCATTAGTTGTTTAAGTTGAACTTTCATGTGCTTTCTCGCTATACTCCCACATGACGCTTACTTTAGTACAACAAAAGTAAATGCGTAGGAGTAGGCCGTACACTAGGCAGAAGGGACTTCCAGACCCAAGCTTAGGGAAGCCCATACACAGCTATAATACCCCAAGCACTAGAGGCCATCCAAAGAGGCAAAACCCCCTCTCAGCCTAGGAAAATCAAACTGCGCCCAATCAGGGGTTGTGAAAGGAAGTTAAGGCGGCTGGGAAGCCGCCGCTAACAAAGAGAACGAAAATCAGTGTCAAAGACTGTCTCCCAGTGTTGACAAAGGAAGCCAAACTCCCAAGGATAAACTTCGATATCAAGCCATGTAGCGGCCTCACGGCTAAAGGGCACACAAGACAGTACCAGTAGGTCCCTGCGGAGCCTGAACCTAACACCGAATAAGCGATGGTTCTAGTCACTATGAAGACTGGTTAATTACCCCAGAAGTCGAGTCTCTGTACTAGGTACAGGTCCTAGCCAGGGCGCCGGTATTTGCTCTCCCCCCAGTTGACCCCCGGGGGTGTAGAAGTAGGCAATAAAAATTTCTCTAACAGGGTCAGGTGTGACTTAGTATTTCAACGTCACCGTTTAGTGATTATGTAAGCAAATTCTTCCATATGGTCAACTATAAAAAGATTTGTTGTGAGTTTTGCTTATTGCTCAACTATATAGAGGTTTGCAAAGAAATATACTTGTGAAGAATTAATCGGCTGTTGTAGAACTCCGAAAGTTTGATTCATCCTGGAATAAGCTTTTACTAACTAAAATTTATTATTATAAGAATTAGCTGGCTAACAGTAATTAAATTTCTGACTTTTTTTTATAGGATTAAAGTTTGTTTTTTACGTTGTACATACTTAATCAGCTTTATATTTGGTCTGTAATATTTTGCTTTTCTGCAAGTCTTAGAGATTAGATTCAGTTAAATTCGTAAAACTCAAGAATAGTTTAAAACACATTCAATTATTTATTGCTTTTTTATTGGCTTGAAGCAATGATATGTGAGAAATATTGCTAAAAAGAGTTGATTGGTGAAACCGATATTGACTTCATAAACTAAAGCTTTTTTTTATGTAAAAACTATAGCATTCTTTCCATTAGAAATTAAATGTTTCACTTCGAGCAGAGTCATACGCCAGTTTGCACCCGAACAAAATGCATTTTAATTTCTATGCATATCCAAAACAATTTAAGAAAGTAGCATTCCGGTATCAACCGAAAGAAAGAAAATTTTTCCGAAAAAAGAAATGAATTAATTTCGTTCAATAGGAGTCACCTTCGAACTTAAGCACGTCATCATCATTATCTCTAATTCCCTCTTTAACTAAAACGAGGTTTCATTTGTGAAACTCTTTATGCATTCGAGGAATTAAGTAGGCACCGAATTTTCTATAACTTTTATCATTCCAAAGTTGTAGCGACGACAAGGGAAAATGTAATGTCGAATTATTTCTTTGCGGTCTTGGCTGTGTGACAGGACAGGAATTAAACATACGGGAATCACGACTTTACCATACGCTGGTATTGGTAATGTCCAACAATGGTCCACAACTGGTGCTATTTCACAATGCTAATGATTCAGTGTAACACCCAGCGGGGACTCCCTTCAGTCTTTCTATATTATTTTCATACAGTCCTTATTTTGACTTTAATAGTAGGATAAAGTCTTTAAATACAGTTACAGGTATAAGAGAGACGAAAACAAGAAGTTTCCTTAGATTGTACGGGCATAGTCCCACTACACTAAATGTGCAGCAGTGTCCCGGTTTTGATGGAGAGGGAAAGGTCACAGGATCTTCCATTCTTTATTCATTGCTACCAAATACTCAAAACGTCATTCGGTTGGCCAGTGTTTTAAGTGCCCCTATGTCGCACGGAAAATTACACTTACAAGCATTCATGCCTTTTCTGGAGTTTGAATCCCCACCCATCGATATGGCAGCCAGTGTTCCCTATACCGATCAGGATGGCTTAACAGTTTTAATAGGTACAAGTTGAAGCAAGGCCTGTATTTGTGCATTTCAGAAGGTATATGAGATATCACCGGCAGGCCCGGATTTAGAGACACAAGGCTCCTAGGCACTTCACATTTGGGTCCCCCACCTTCTCGAAGCTATCTTGGAAATTTAGCAAATTAAATGCACTAGTACAGAACATATAATTTTAATCGACTTTAATGATTTTAATAAACATCAGAATTCAGGATAATACAGTCTATGTTACTATAGTTACGTTATTCTATAAAATTCATAGAATCATGTCGTGGCCGCCCAACCGGTATAGTGGTTAGCGTCGCTGACTGCCGTGCGAAGGGCTCGGGCTCGAATCCCGGAGAAGGCATGGATGTTTGTAAATGTATAGTGTCCCCCCCCCCGGGGTGCTCTCCCTCAAAATTGGGGGTGGAAAATAGAAGTCCAACCTCTCTTCGGAGTAGGCTCTGGCGATCATTCTTCCATGTGGTAATGGACACAACAACAACAACAATCATACTGTAGGGTTTTACTTATTTACTTCCAAATTTCTAACTTAGAACCCCACGAACACTAAGAAGCAAATAATCGTTTAAGTGTGTGAACAAAACACGTAAGACTTAAGAAGGGTTCATTGCCCTTTATTTTTCAGAATATTTGCAATCAGTTCCTACTTGGAACTTTACACAAAGCCTTCACTCGAGCTTGAACTTAAATAATAATAAATTTAAATTAAACTAAACTAGCTTAACTAAGCTATCAAAAATCTACATAGCTGGCCCCTAAATATTAATTTAATTGGCGAAGGCAAGGGCCTAAGGTATTGCCGAGCGTAGTAGCCTAGAGAGAACGTAGCCAAAGGCAAACGCGTTAGTCAGGAAATCAGACTCTCCCTCTCTCTCAAAGTCGGTAAAACATCGACTTAAATAGTAATCTTACTCATTTGCATTTACTGCGTTTCTGAAATTACATTCTGGAAGGAAATTGTAAGCTGAAATTAGAATACGATAGGAAAGATACAAAACTTACAAATAACTGTTAATAAACTTAGAATAAACCTTACAATGCGACGAACTTTCTTCTGTGCAAAAGAACGAACTACGTCATCATAGTCAATTAACTACATTATTTCTATGTACATTACAGACACACACCCAGTGGCCAGACCGGTAATGAACACTGGTTGTTCGTCGCAGAGAATCTAGCTTCTCAGAGGTATGCAGTTGAGAAAGGCAGCAATAATAATTTTGCTTCCTTAGGTAAGTAACAAGCGTCATATATTTAAAAGCGTCTTTTATTTAGGTAATTGAAAGGTTGTGGATTCCACGGAGGATAATATTGCCTCTTTTTTTCCTCTTTATTGCAACCTTTTCTTCAAGAAAACTTCACTCGAGTACTTCAATTTCGTCATGCCCTTACTGTAATCCCCGAGGAGTTGGAAAGAGTTAATGTTTTTAGCTGTATGCAGCCTGAATACCAGCATCCAAGTGAATTCCCCTTGTAAATGCGGCCTCAAATTCCGGTAGACTTTGGTTTTCAGACGGTATTTTAAGTTCATTGTGAGATGTCAAGTATATAAAGTCTCGCATTTTGCTGGTTTAAGCTGGATGATATTTTTGTTCACGCTGAGCAGATTCAGAACCTATTTAAATTCATTAAGCACATTTTCTTGAGTTGTTGAAAATTAATATCCAAACAGATCTTTCGAAGCTTCGAGATGCGACTAAATATTTTTCTGTATTTTTCTTGAATCTTGTTGTTATTTTCATTTCAGCACCTTTTCTTAAGAAAGAAACAACCGATATTATCATTCTTCATGCCCTCGAACATCGCAAGTTTCATCTTAAAATAAGACACTCTGGCTTTTTTCTCAAATACTCACAATTCCGGTATTTTCCCTCTGCAACGATAGAATAATTTCATTTTGCTAAACATGTCAGCCATATATGTCAGATTGCATACTCAAGTTTTATCATTTAAAAACATTGTCAATACAGAGTTATGGCCCATCAAATGTGCTGCTACCAGCGCCCGTGGTTTTATCAAATGTGTCAACACTTTTCCTTGAGATAACAACCTTAAGTGTGTAGCAGAAGAGACTCATGTTGCCTTCCCATATCTTCATACATTAGTTTGAAGATCCAGCTTTTAAGAGGTGTCAATTTTATACAGTTTATAACTTTTATAGCATCATTGAAATCTGTCATTAACTCAGAAGGCACATTTCTCGGAGTTAGAAGAATGTAAAAGACTCTGTATCCCTTGCCTTTAATTTTAAGAAGTGACCCATCATTAACTTTGCGCCATCAGTGAGAGATTCCCCACAGTATTTCATTCTACGTCTTTGTACGAAGTAAAGGAAAAATTGTAATCGCGAAAATTTTTGGGTATCATATTTGAACGAAAATATCCACGGCTCCGTGAGTTCAGTTTTTTTTTTAAATTCTTATATGTTGGTAAAATGTGCATTTTTTGATTTAAAAATGATTGAAGTATATTGTTCTGATCGCCCGTTTAAGGTTTTTATGCCTTTAGTTAATCTGCATGCAATAGTTGTAGAATTATCACAAATTTAAAAGTGTTAGAGTGCGGCTAAGCCCAATTTTTTTTACCATAACAGCCATATTTGTTTATATTTGAAACTTAGCAGAATACTGAATTCAGTCAGTTTCTGCACCTTCAACGTCTTTTCGCCGAGTGGGACCAAGAGTAAACGTTCAGTTTCGTGCTCCGAAAATTCTACCTTCTTGCCCGCTGGCAGAATTGCTTCTTTTTGCGATGAAATTCTAATTTGAATTGTAAATTTTTTAAGATTGTTTTATATTTTTCTATATTTTTCAATTTTTAATAAAGGTATTTTGAAGTGTTATGCATTTTTGCCTTGTCGAGAAGTGAGAACTGAATTAATTGAATATGTCTCTAATGAAATTCGAGGAAATAAGTTTAAATGAAATGCAGGAAAAAAGGCGTATAATTTAATATTCCGTACAAGGAAGTCATGTAGAGTACACACGACATTTTATATTTATTTGAGTAGTAAATATTAAAACATCGACTCCACATTTTTTTCCAATATATTATTTAGCTCTACTTTGCTTGTTTCAAAATAAATATCCTTAAAATATTCCGTGTAATAAAATGGTTTATTAAAAAAGTGTTAAGGAACTCACATAATAATTACTCACCACATAATAAGAAAATTCTTTATCAACAAGAAAACAAGGCATATACGCCTGGCGTTCGCAAAATCTACGGTAAGCAAATATTTATTATATTGGAATAATGCTAAGTTTGCAAATGAGTCAAATCTAATATATTTGCGTCCGACGGACGATTAATTATAAGTCAAAACCCGAATTAAAGCTTGACTTTAATAAGTGTGCTCCCTATTACTAAGGATGGAGATGGTGGCTTCATAGTCTGGAGATGTTTCTTTGCATCTGGGATGAGAAATTTTGTTTTTATGGAAATAAAATATATAAAATATCAAAATGCCTTCCTCTTTTTCTAAATGATTGCTATACAGAAGTTAAAATGAGAATGCTAGATAATGGTCAAACAGGATTTTAAATATCGTCTGAAACTTTTTGAAAATATAAAATTTGGTATAATTACAGTATACGTTTACGAACAGTAATACGTTTTTCATTGTACTAAACTAACACTATATTCGTTTCATTATGTACACAATATAAACCTACAGAACAACAGCTTTGTATACAACATCACACATACACTTTGTTCGCTATCTTTAATACAAAGCAATCAATATTAATAACAACATATAATTAGCAAAGGAGCGGAACTAATGAAATATAAAAAACACATATCAAAATGCCTTCCTCTTTTTCTAAATGATTGCTATACAGAAGTTAAAATGAGAATGCTAGATAATGGTCAAACAGGATTTTAAATATCGTCTGAAACTTTTTGAAAATATAAAATTTGGTATAATTCTTCAGCTATATTTCAATAAAATGAAAAAAATTATTATTTCGAAGACATTATATTTTACTGAAAATCTTAGAATAGTTAATTATTAGGACAATCGTTATGAAAAACTTATTGCTTTCAAATTCATGACATATCGAATTGCAAGGAATTCTCACTAGTATCAAGGTGAAAATTTTATATTTCATAATTAGGTTTATAACACAGTCTTGACACCACCAATACTTAAAACAGAATTCAAGATATTCCAGTATTAATGACATGTGCGAGGAGAACTTTGATATTTTATTGCCAAATATTTATTTCTAAATATAATACCTGTATTATTTTTTTTAAATCACACAGAATAAAAATCATACAAATAAACTTATTCTTAACTATGCGTTTTAAATGCACGTTCTTTAGACTGCACAGTAAAAAATAAAAGAAATATTATTTCAGCCAACCAACTCAAAATAAATTCAATTTCGAATCATGAATTTCTGCAACTAATAGAATTAATTAGAAATCTCTTAAAACGGATAAAAAAGTAGTCTGAAATGTGATATTTATAAATGCAAGTTAACACAGTATCTTAGAATATAGCAGTTTACGTATACATAGAAGAATAGTGTTAACTTACAAATAGAATAAGATACGCTTATTAAACAATCCTTTATAGCAGTAATTTGCACACAGTCGGCGAACATGAAAGTAAAAAACAAAAAATTAAATGGCAGTTAGTTCAGAACAACTAGTATTACACACAAAACGAAAGAAGTTAGGACGAGAATAAAAATAATATATAAATATTATTAGTTTATTAAAAATCAAAATTTTAAAAACATAAACCTAGATGAAAACTGTTTTAACAAAGCACTACTTTGCCACGGATTAACAAAATGGATATATTTACAACTAGTGAATTTGCATAAGTGCTTAAAGAACATTTCAAAGGACGATTTCTATGGCAGCATTATCAACGCTTAATTTGAAGTTATCTTTAAATCTATAAAAATTTGAAATTATAGATGTCACAGTTTGACTTGTTTCTAATGGTTATGTCTACGAAATACAACGATTTTCGAACATGTAAAACAAATTGCCATTGAGAATCAGCAAATTATTTTTAGCAAATCTGCTATTTTTTTTTAATATGAAAATATATTTTTAAATTTTGATTAACCTTTAAATTTGTGTTATATTGGTAATAACAGTGAACTTGCCCAAATTATTAATAATATATAGCTACCGTAGAGGGTCGATAAAAATTATGATAGGAACTTTTTTTTTTTTTTTCAATCGATTTTGGCAATTTCTGTCGCAGGGAAATAATCCTTTCAACAGCCGACTACCGTACAGGAAGTTTGCAGACGCTGATTTCTTTCTGAACTCAGTTCTAGAGATATTTATAATTGTGAAAGGTGTTTTATCTTTTGAGTTTTAGAAAAAAGAAAAACTAAAACAGAGCTACGGGGTAGACTGGAACCCCCCCGAAAAAAAGAAAAAAAAGAAAGAAAACATAACGGAAAGATTTTATTATATCGATTACAGCTATTTTCAGCTGTGCTTGACATTTACTAAGCAAGCGATATCTGACAAACTAAGCAGCTGCTTTACGAAGACGATTATAATGAAGAATTAATAATTTTTAAAGCATGGTTTAAAGTTTTAATACGCGAGAAAAAAAGGTTTTTTTCAAATTTTTGTAATTAAGGTAATAAATTTCGAATACTTGCAAAAGCGTTATTTCTTTGAAAGGAAGGAGCTGATAATTCTGTTTGCTTAAGATTAGAGGAAATAAAATTTTATCGGGATTGTGATAGCAAAAGCTGTGACGCAATTACATAGGTAAGGCAATATGAACTGATAACTGTTGACAAGTAAAGGTTAGATAAGGACTTAGTGCTTAAGAATGTTATGCGACTGTCTTTGATAAGCATTTAAGTTGCTATAAATCTATAGCGCATTTCATTTATCATTTTAATTTTATTAGCTAATGAATATAGGTAGCTTAAACAAAAACTAGAATTCATGGTATAATGCAAAAATTTGCTTTATATTTCCCTTTTGTTATATTAAAGAAATCTTCGCATTTTTTATTAAATAATAAATTTAAAGGAAACCATTCATTAACACTTTTTACTCAGCTTTAGACCAGTGCCTTTATAAGCCCATAAATGACGAACAAAGCATCAGAAGGATTACAACACCTAAAAAGGATTCTAACGAAAACCAAGGAAATTCCTACGGAGAAGTTCTTAATTATAATTATAATTATGTTTTAAATTTTCAATTTTAGGTAATAACTGAATATATCCGAAATTCCAATTATTTGATTATTTTTTAAGAATGATTAAAGAACAACAATTCTAGCTAGTAACAGCTATTAAAACTCAAACGAAAATTATAAATATTGAAAATTTCTTTTAACATTTTATTTTGATATTTAGTTTAAAATTAATAGCATCAGAGGTGCTGTTACTCTCAAAACTCACTTTTTGTCCAAATCACTTTTCGTCCGTATCACTTTTATGTCCGATTCACTTTTATGTTCGAATCACTTTTTGCCCTTTTCGCGTTTCAAATTGTTGCCACCAAATGTTATCGTGATGTATTATTAAAAAGAATTAAAAAATGAAAATCTGTTTATATATTTGTTAGCACTGTGCAAAAATGACCACCGAATTTTTAATACATGTAGTCCTCCACCTGAATATGGACATCTCGAAGACCGAACTTTGAATTTCGAATTTGATTTTTATTTATTTCATATTTTGTACAAATTTAACGAATTTCTGTTCAACCAACTCAGCGATTTGAAAGAGACAAATGGCAACCCTATTTGAACTAAAATATTTTTATCACCAGCGCGCCAGATTGTTGCCATTTAGCAAAATGTAAGATATTTATCTTTCAATTTTAATCCACAGATTCGGCTATTTGAACACAATATGTTGTCACTGACTCAAATAGAATACGTATCTCTACGCACCAGCGCGTTGCCATTCCTTGCATGATATTTAACTTTCAGATTTAATCTTTCTGAGTGGCAAATGAAGTGTTCCTTAAAATATTTTTCTACTTTTTGATGTAAATGATTTATATAAAAATAAATTTTAATCATTAGATGTCGAATTAGAAATATTAAATAATTTTATGAAATAACACTCACATCAAACTCAGCATATACTTTTTTTTTTCTTTTTTACGATAACTCTTCTGGCGCCTGGCCGTTCGAGCGGCTAGTTTGCAAAGAAATAATCAAGCTAACATAAAAAAAATTCTACCTAGAATTTTAAAGATATGCTATTTTTAATTATTTTGTGATTTTGTTTTCGAACTTTATGTGGCGTAAGTGCGAAGAAAGCGATGCTTAATAATAAAGCATAAAAAAATCAGTGGTTAGCGCGTTAGACTCGAGACCGAAAGGTCCTGAGATCGAGTCTCGCTAATTGCTGCTTAATTTTTCCGAACTCATAATATTTTTATAAGTTCATCTTTTTGTCTCTGTAATTTTTCTCAAATCATGTTGACTTCCTTTTTATTTTTCCTATTTCTGCTCCCTTTTATTAACTATGATGTGGAGGTAGAGGGTTCTTTACTCTAGGCACTCCGTAATAATTAATCCTTGGATCCTTGGAACCAAGATAAGACTGGTAATCTGCGTTGCTCAGGAAGAGCATAACAAACCTTAACAAATCCTCTGATGCGACGCTAAAAATCTGAGTTCTTCCAGATTTTCTTTCTTTTTTCCCCCAGATATACAAAGACTGTTAAAAAAAGACCAAACTTATTTTTAACTGAGTGCAGATGCCAACGACTGCAAACGGAGCGACCTGGCCACCATGTGCAACTAGTATCATACCCTAGTGATATGTCTCGTTTTACTGGGTTCCAATCTATGCGTTTGCAGTCAAGTAACTACCATTTGAGCGCAGTCGAGCATAGACTTCTTGCTATTTTCTTCTGGATTAGTGAAAAAGCAAAGATGAAGGAATTGAAAGAATAATGCATCTGTGAAAAATTTTGCCTGAAACTGTGAAAACTTTCTCGAAAACATTCCATATGCTTAACAAAGCACACAAAAATGACCGCAAGAGTCGAACGCTGTATTGCGACTGATTTCAACGTTTTCAGGAGGGCAGGAATTCGGTTGATGCCTTACTGCTCCAACTCCTGGAAGATTCAAGGACTGGCCGACCTTTCCGTCAATAGACGAGCAACAAGTTCAAAGTGCATTATGAATTTGTACCACGTGGTCAAACAGAAAACAAGGAAATCTATCAAAGAAGTCTAACACGACTGATATGCTGCGCATAGGAAAAGACTTGAACTGCTTTGGGGGGAACATCTCGTGGACCTTGCATCATGATGATGCTCACGTATCGCTTGTTACCAATAATCTAACAAAATATCGCCCTTCAATTGTTCCCCACCCACTCTTTTCTCTGTATCTGGTCCCAACAAACTTTTTTCTCTTCAACAAACTTAAAACTATGTTGAAAGGATGCCGTTTTCAGTTCATAGATGGAATTTAGAAAAATGCGACTACAGTACTGAACGCTGTCGAAAAAAGTGATTTCCAGCAGGAGCTCCAAAAGCGGAAGAAAGGATGCAGACGGTGTGTTGACACTAGATGGTAGTGCTTTGAAGGAAACAGTGGTTGAAAGTTTGTACAATTAACAAATTTGCATAATAAAGTTTGTATAATTAAAGAAAGTTAATACTACTTCTACGAAATATAATACTTCTACGAAATAAAGGAATATTGTAATCGTAAAAAATTTCGGGTATCATATTTTAACGGAAACATTCCATTTGACGGCTCTCGAATTCACTTGAACATTGCTTTTGCTTGACATCGCTACGGACGAACAGAATAAAGGACTCTTTTTTCTAAAAGGGATTGTGAAATGTATTTAAAGTAGATTCAGAAGATTTTTTTTGTGACGCCTGTAGGTACGGAGTTCATAACTCATAAACGAGTAGCCGCGGAATGTTTAAATTTTGTATATAGAACTACTATAACATGTAGTTGTGTACCTCCCTTTTCGTTGCAATCGGCCGCATCAAATGTATGCATGCATATGCTCACTCAGTTACTCAGCTCGGTGAGCTAAGTACTGTTTTTCTTATATGCTGGTGGTAAATTGTGCAGTTTTCACTTCAAAAGTGATTGAATTATGCTTCCCTTATGTTTCTGTTAAAATTTTGATGCATGTAATAGCTTTAGAATTACCGATTTAAAAGTTTAAGTGTCGCTAAGCCTAACGAGGCCACCAGCTATTTACATTTGATGCTTAGTAGAATAGTGAATTAAGTCAATTGGTGCACCAACATCAGTGCCTTTTTGCACAGTGGGATCAAAAGTTAATTTTCAGTTTTGGGCATCGAAAAATTTATCTTCCTGCCCGCTGACCGAATTGCTTGTTTCTACGTAAAAACTCTAATTTTCGTTGTAAAAAAAAATAAATAAAACTGTTTTTAACTGTATTTGGTGTTTTATGTTTTTCTGTATTTTACAATTTTTAATGAGGATGTTTTGAATTTTTATGTATTTTTGCATTATCGCGAAGTAAGGACTGAGTTAATTGAAAGAGAAATAATTCTAATGAAATTCGAGGAAATAAGTTTAAATGAAATGCAGCGAAAAACGGGTATAATTTAATAGGCTGTCATGGGGTGTACACATCAGACATTTTTTAAGTCTTCGTACATCTGATATGAAGACTGACAGAGCTAACGCAATAACTATATGCGCCGTTTTAAAAAACACAAACTGCAGAACAAATGCTGGAGGTTTTTGAAAATCGATGTATTGCTTTTAAGAGAAAAATTCACCTGGCAATATCGGAAATACAAAGCGAATATGTACAGCTATATTGCAGTATGCAGAATATACTCACTCAAGTTATATATAAAGCTCAGCTATTATTTCTTAATTGTTAAAAATTCTCTGAAACGAATGTTCTGAATATACTTAGAATGTTCTGGGAAAAACATGCAGCTTATTTATCTGATTTAAGAGTTCCCTGTTTTTTCGGGTTTTCAAACATTTGAACCTTCTGAGATAATTTATCAGTTGTATTTTTTTTCCAGGAAACAATTTGCAATTTTCTAGAGTTCCACAAATCGAATTTAACGTTAAGCCTAACGAAGCTCTAATTTTACCTGACTGAAAGCTAATAACTTTTTAGTTCAAATTAGTGAAGTAATACTTGTAAAATATTAATTTTTATTCTTATATTTATCAAATTAATCCCTTCGTTATACATATTTATTTATTATATTTATATATTATATTTACATATTATACATATCTACTAAAAAGAATGCATTTTTATTAATATACGACTCTCAACCAAAATTATTTGAAAAATGTTACATTTGTTTTAAATGCTGATTATTTCTTTCCACTACAACTAAATTGTTCTTGTTCTTTTTGAAACAGATGTCAAGTTTTGAAAGCAATGTTTCTCATCAACATAACTTCAATATCACGTCCTGATATTAAACGACTGTTTGTAGCAGCAGTCACGCAAAAGAGGAATTGTTTTCTTTATTTTACATGATTCATTTTGCCACTACTGTCTGTATTATTCTTAACACGTATCGAAAATAACATTCGTGTACAGACGAGCAATTTGATAGCTTTATTTCTTTCCTTTTTCCCCCAACCTTCGTAACTAAAGTTTATATGGTAAATCTGCAAACCGAAATTTTTTCTTAATCTTAAAAAATGTAGTAATTAGGCTTAGGAATAATACCAAGAATTTATTTTCAGCTGGTTGGCAGTTATTATTATTAGTTTATTGGTATGAAACTTAAAAGATAATATCAGCTTTCCTTTTTTATGGAGGGGGTGCATAATATGAAGAATATGGAAATACTGAAATTTAAGATATTTTTAATAAATATATGAAAACGTATACAACAAATTTACAAAGAATAATTTTTGGGTTGAATTTCGTAACATTTTATTACGAATTCAGTTTAAACCAACAAACTATTTCAAAAGTGCATTGCCACTAGTTAATATAAGCAAATTATTAACACTTTAAATATAAAAACTCAAACTAAAAATTCTGTGATACATACACCCAGACTCATTCTGTAAAATACACAATGTTATGACAACATCTGACGAACAAAACATCATTGGACAGTATACAGAAAGGCGTAGTGAAGATGACATACTTACGTTAACTAAATGATAATCTAGATAAAGCTACAAATTGTGCCTCGTTATACAAGGCACTAGTAACGCGAATTTGTGAGGTACAGTCTTACTACATGTAATAAGGATTCTGCATTCACAAAGTACCACCCCCTTATAAAGTTAATGTAATTTTTGAACTGATAAATGCATTCATTCATGAAAAGGAAAATTTTACAGAAAAAAGGCGATGCATTTATAACTCAAATTTTTACTTCCTTGTACGAAGTAAAGGAAGTATTGTAATCGCGAAAAATTTCGGGTACCATATTTCAAAGAAAATATCCATTTTCATCGTTATCGAATCCATCTGAATGATGTTTTTACGTGGTATCTGCATGTGCAGACAGAATAAAGACCTCTTTTTTTTACAAAACAGATTAAAATGGGTTTAAAATGGATGCAGAAGATATTCTCGCATAAGTCAAAAATGAGTAGCCTCAGAACATTATAATTTTGTATATGGGACTGCCTTAACATGTAGTTGTGTACCTCCCGTTTTGGTTGCATATATATATACCTACTCTATTACACGGCTCTGTGAGCTCAGTTTCTTTATTCTTATATGATAGTAAACTGCCTATTTTTTGCTTTAAAAGTTGTTGAATTATGTTGTTCTTATGCTTCGGTTAAGGTTTTTGTGTCTTTAGTTAATCTGCATGCAATAGTTGTAGAATTATCAACAATTTAAAAGTTGTTTAAGTGCGCCTAAGCCTAATTTTTTGCACCATAGCAGCCATATTTGTTTACATTTGAAACTTAGCAGAATACTGAATTAAGTCAGTTTCTGCACCTTCAATGTCTTTTTGCGGAGTGGAATCAAAAGTTAAATTTTCAATTCAGGGCACCGAAAAATCTACCTTCTTGCCCGCTGGCGGCGTTGCTGGTTTTTGCGTTGAAACTCTAATTTTTACTGTTTTAACTGTATTTGGTGTTTTGTAATTTTCTATATTTCTCAGTTTTTAATAAAGATATTTTGAGGTTTTATGCATTTTTGCCTTGCCCCGAAGTGAGAACTGAATTAATTGAATGAGAACTACATCTCTAATAAGTTTAAATGACAGGCAGGAAAAAATGCGGATAATTTAATATTCCGTACAAAGGAAGTCATGTGGTGTATACATCAGATTTTTATTATATTTACCTGTCAGTCTTTGGTTAAGTTTCTTTACCGTCTAGAAAAATGAAACGATACTACTCTATACGTATCTTTAAACATTACATGAAATGTACAAAATTTTATTACAAAATAATTAATTATCAGAGAAAAATGAAGCCCGATATGATGTAGAAAAATATATAGCTTGCAGAATGCGTTTTCAGAAAATATAATCTTCATGTACAAAAGGTGATTTCTATCGTGCAAATACATGAATTTTAGGGAGTGTCTGTTTTTTGCGTACTGCCTGTAAGTAAATATCTGAAAGATTAGAAGTGACGTTTGAGTATTGAAAAAAATAGATCAACCGTGAATGTTATCTGATTCTTCAACGCAAATATTTCCAGAAAAAAATAATCATCTAAATATATGGCTAAAATCAAAGGACATTGGAGATTCTTATGTTCTTTGTCACACCCTCAACATTCTAGTCAGAAATACTATAAATGATTGCATGAAGAACACTGGCTCATTCTAACATTAGGAGTAGAATATAAAAAACATCTTAGCCTTTGTGGCAAATCAAAGACTGCTAATAGTTGGTTGCAGGCTTGCAACGCTGTTCTTCATTGCCACTATACTGTAATCACAATTCTTCTTATGAATAAACTGACACTTTTATGATATTTTAAAAAATATGAGTAGAGTTTAACGTTTCCTGTTATTACATTTACATAATTCAATAACAGTCGTAGGACAGGTATTAACATACTGTTACGAATGTCACATTTATTTGACTATTTATTTAGAATTGTAATTAAAATTCCTTTTTATTTCCCCGTGCAACGCAGACGATTTTTGAAGAGAATGCTACGTCGAAAAAAAAAATAAACAAATAAAAATAAAAGAGCGCATGCATTTAATGTTTAATAAATAAATATCTCGTAATTACTGTTACCATCTAGAAAAATCGAGATTGTTCTATTGATAATTAAAAAGCTTATAAAAGCCGAATTGAAACACCTCATCTCAGTTGCTGTTGTTGCTGTTGTAGATGTAGTCGTAAAAAGCGGACTGCTGTTTGTTTACTTAATGGTGTATTGATTGTAGCGATTTCGCTGTGAGATAGAATTATTTTATCTGTTTTGAACTGAGTTTTTGCTAAACGTTTGAGATATTGCGATATTGTGCGAAGATCTGTGAAGAAATATTTCAGCATTTTAATTTATTTCTTGTGGAAAGAATAAATTTTGGTTAACTTTTTACGACTTGTGCATTCAATATATAACGAATCCGTACGCACGTTAACAATACGTTTAAATTTACAAAAGTATATCGTAAAATGTGTCCAAGTTTATTCTGCAGCATGGGATTCCTTTGTTATTTGACAAAGACAGGCATTTTGATACTATGCAGCTATAATCTTTGGTTTTAGAAAAGTTAATAAATGGCAGAGAAGTTAAGAATACAGACGGCAAAACAAATTAATGCTATGTATGAAAGATTAAATATCCAAAGCATGGATAGCAACCTCTAATTTAGCTGGAAATTCTGTCTCACATAATTACGAATTCTTTCGAGATTTCTCGAATCTTTCTGTTCTTCCTCGAAATCATGACAGAACTTAATGACGGCTTTATTTGCGTATGATATTTTAGCTATTCTTATTAAACTCTTAGTACATATATGATCATATTACTGTCAGTAATTCAATATGTAGTGTTTAATATACATTTTCTATTTTCTATAGCAGATATCCTGCATTATATTGATCTACTACTGGCACATGTGACTGTTAGCTTGTTCTCTTTGTCAAATAGTTCAAATATTATTCTGAAAAATACCTTTTATTGATTACTTACTTCAAAAGAAAGTCTTATATTACACTTACACGTTTAATGGCCAAAAAGGGGCTATTGGTCTCGAAATGGAATTTTGCTTTGTTTCACTATAAAAGACGTTTCATTTTTCAAATTGTTGCCACCAAAAATTATAGGCTTTGTATTATTTTTAAAGAAATTAAATAATGAAGAATTTGCATGTGTGAATGTATGTTCCTCGCACTGTGAAAAAACGACGGTACATACAGCCTTCAAATTCTGAATAATTTAGTCCTCCACCCGAATATGTGCACCTGGAAGTCCGAATTTTGAACTTCGAATTTATTACATTATTTATTTCATATTTTGTAAAGCTTTAACAAATGTTTGATTATCAGTTCAACAATTTGAAAGCGAACAGTGGCAACACTGTTCGAAATAAAACATTTTTATCTTCAGCTCACGCGACTGTTGCCATTCAGAAAAATGTGAGATATTTAGCTTTCAACTTTAATTAACAATTAGGCTCTATGAAAACAATGTGTAACCGCGGTCAGAAATTAAATATTTTTAATTCCCAGCGCCAGCGTACTGTCATTCAGTAAAGTTACGTTCAGGTTTAATCTGGAAGGTTACTGAATAATGAACTAAGCTATTTAAAAGCAACAAACGTAGTTCTTAAGAATATATGTTAGTGCTTTTTTCAAATGATTGATTTAAATAAACTAGTATTAAAATCATGAGCTGTCTAATTAGTAATATTCAATATTTTTATGAAATGACATTAGCTGGACTAGTTTTTAAGGAAATAATACAGCGAATAGGGAATTTTAAAGATATGTTGTTTCTAAATATTTTGTGACCTTACTGCTGAATTGAATTTTATGTAGCTTAAGTGCGTATAACGTGATTTTTGATGAATAAAGTTAACACATGAAAAATTAATAAATAAAAGACATTTTTTGTTAGTTATCTTAATAAATAAATAAAAAAAAACTAAATTTGATATAGTGAACTGAGCAAACACTGGAAAAAATATATATGTATGCTAACACTTAACACTGCATCGGGAATTCTAAAAGTATGCAGCTAGCAGCTTTTAAAAATGTTGTGATAATGCGCTACATGCGGTGTAAGTGTAAAGAAACTAAAGAATAAAGCTAAAAAGACAAAAAAAAACATCCAGTTTGCCGGGGTTAAGTACAAGAGCAGACTGGCACACTGCGAGCTCAGCGAGAGCGTAAAAAACCTTAACGAACCGTTTTGGGTGACCGTTAAAGTCTGAAACCTTCTAGATTATTTTGTAGGTGCTTTTTCAAAGAATTTTAGGCGTAAAAATTTATTTTATCGCAACAGATTGATTCCACGATTCTAGAAACTACATTAAATGTGAAGTTAATATTAATGTGAATTTATTATAAGTTACGCAAGATTACTGCAATTTAAACTAGAAAAGAATTTGAATTTGCTGAAAGTATAATCCCCCCCAAAAAAAATAAGACAAAAGGGGAAAAAAGGAAATAGTTCGAAGATGAAAATGGAATGCGTTTCTCAGTATCTATCCTCACAAATTCACGTTTGGCATTTCAGAAATACACACAAGTTTGTTCGCCATTGGTCAATAGGCTAGTCTTAGAAACGTTAGTGCTTTAAAATTTCATCACTGAAATCATAGACATTTTGAATTCATAAATGACAAAATACAAATAAAAGCAAATTTCTTATTATATGAAGAGTTGTAATTTCCTTTATTATTGATTACCTTTACCGTGTTTTTCATTTAATTTGTAGAGACTCCTTAAAGAGCATTTTTTTAAAGGAGTTTTTTTTGTTTGCCTAATATATATGATGATAGTTAAAAAAAACTTGGTTTTTCAGCTTCGCAAAATTAAAAAATTCCGTTATGTTCATTTATAGTTTAATAGTTATCATTATTATTTTATTAAAAAGTTCCGCTTTGATAGTATTAATACTTAATCATATATTTAACATTTATAAACTGATCAGTTAAATATTTTTTACGTTAGGACGATTTGGTGCTTTTTAAAGTAACTTCTTGTACATTTTTAACCATTTCAGTTGACAAAATGCGAAAAAAATATTCCTTGAAAATATTTTACCTTTTTCTTTCAAAAGGAAATGTTGCCAAACGAATTTTTCCTCAACTAATATTCACTGTTTTGCATATAACAAAATTAGTGAAGTCATTACAGGGTTATAAAATGTTTACACAAACTACATAAAAAATAGTTTCAAATATTATATGAAATAAAAGTTTAACAATTTTAAGCTTTAAATAGTATTGACAAATTAACATGGAAATAAAACATTACCTTCTTCAAAATTTTCAGAGAAAAAACGATGCAATGATCTAAAAATAGTAACACAAGATGAAATCTTGAACATTGGATTCACTCTTTTGGAAGGTACTACTAAAATTAGATACTCCAGTATCATACCAATTAAAGCCAGGTTAATTTTAAAAGATTCAGAAATAAATGAAACTAATCACAAAGTTGTAAAATGCTCCAAAATAGTTTTACAGCAAATTTATATTTTACTTTAATAATCCAAACCTTTAGCATTAGCCATTTTTTTGGAGGTTTTGAACGAATCTAAGCCCAGCCTCCTTTGGATAATCGTACTAAGTTAATAAATTCAATGACTGAATAATTATTCAAGTTACTCTAATTAAAAATTCTTAAATTCTAAAAGTATTTACTTTTTCAAAACTACTAATTTATCTTTTAGCAAATACTTTAGAAAAAGACCAGCAGTTACGAATCTCAATTCAGTTCTATCCAAGTGTGCATATTTATAACAGAAGGTAAAATAAACAAAACATTAAAAGAGTTCTTTAAAATTAATTAAATTCTGAGCACTTTTACAAAATGTAAACAGATTTTGTTTAATAACTTAAGATTGCGAAATACAGAGTTTGCTGCTTTAATATCTGAAAATGCTTGCAGCGCATATTTCGAACAATGACTCATAATTTAAAAACATGCATTTTTTAGAAGCCGCTGCGTTCTATGCGTTGGCAAGTGGTTATTACCATCATCCTATTAAAGACTATTTATTGCTTCAAGTACATAAATATAAACATAACCTAATTTATTTTATTATTATTTATCATGTAATTATTCGATGAAACGAAGATTCGAAATTTCCATAAAAAATCAATTTACTGGCTTAAATGAACACTTAATGAAATGCAGATGTATTCTAAAGATTATTTATTGCGGTTTTCCTTAGAGGTCTTTTAACAGTAACGTATTTTATTAAACACACTTAGCAAAGTTTAAAAAAAACGTGTAACCGAATCTCATGAAGAATTTTTCAAAATCTGCATACTCTTAACTAACGCAAGCCGTGATGTGACAATCGTTTGCATCAATAAGATATAAATGCTAAAGGTATAGCATTCTTACACCTTCTTGCAAAATGTATAAAAATAATATTTTCGGCTACATTTTAAATACCGTAGTTTCTTGCAGATCTTTCTGAAAGGCTACAGATTCATATATTACAACTAGTATATTATTGCACTAAAACGTTATAAAAAGTAGTATTAAATTTTGGAAAAATTTTAAGGTAGAAAACATGTTTCGAAAATCAATAATTAATTTGTTGCCAACATCTTTAAACGGAAAATATTTGTAATTTGTGAGAAATGTTAAAAGAAAGTGCCTCATAATCACGCATAAGTACATACGTTTGTGGTTGTTCCATTTCATTGATATCTTTT
>KK119613.1:260147-293657 GCA_000611955.2 Stegodyphus mimosarum | reverse complement strand
ATTATTTATTTATTTTATTTATTTTTTTTCAGTTCGTTACAAAGTAATGCGTTTTGTTATTTTACTTAAACAAGGAATGGAAAATATATAAAAAAAGAAGCCCAAAAGTTTAGAGAAAAATGGCAATGAAATATTGCATCGTCATTCTAAGTTTCAATATATGACAGCCCAAGTTGTTAATTAATACCACTGTTGTTGAAAATCAATAGGTCAGACGCTGATGTTCATTTACTTTTATTGTTTCACGGCTAAACGACCAAGTCGTGCAAAACCAGTTGGCACACCCACATCGCCTACTTTTAAATTTCAAACACACTTCTAAATTTAATTAAGTTTTTAAGCATGATGCGAGTTAATGATTTATGACGTATGAGACAAAATTTGCACTAAAGATACGTTTTCATCCAAACCTTCAAACTTACTCTTCTAATGTAACTGCTTCAATTAATCCAATGAAAGGAAAATTTCATATACAACTCTGTACGATTAACCAAAGCGCATATGATGGTAAAAGACACGAATTACAAATACATTTATTTATTTTTCCATTTGTTCCGTATGCCTTTAAGAATGGAAGGTGGTTTAAGCCGACGGAACTTGGACAACCACTTAACTACCTGGTAATGGTCTACTTTTCCCAAAGGATCCTTTTCCCTAAGTTCGGCTTTCAGGTCATCCTTCTCCGTCCAGTCATCTTCTCCGTTGCCGAAATCGGGACATAAAACTTCTTCTCTTTCTTGAACAGTATTAACCAGCTCCAGTTCTTCCGTTTCAGGGATGGGTAAGAGGAGAGGAGATCTGGCTGCTATGCGCTGCCGAAAATTCGACCTAGAAAATGAAGACGCGTTAGTTAGAGCGTAGGGGTGGCCGAAACAGGGTCGTCGAGCATGGCGTCGCAGGGCTTGGCTACTGCCGGCATCTGGAAGCTTATTGGCATATGATGTTGGAAGTAAGCCTAGACTGGCTGCCCCATCACAGCTGGGAGACACGTCCTGTTGGCTGCTGTTGTTCTTGTTGGTAGGAGAGAGCTGCTTTAGTCTGAGTATCTTGGCGCGGCATATGACACAACGGAGGGGCAGGAGTCGTTGCGACACGGCCATTTGGATGGTCTTGACGAAGCATTTTCGGCAGACGACACGATGGCCACAAGGAAATGTTTGCATGGTTGCTTTGGCACTGATACAAATGGCGCACTAGAAGAAAAAAAGATTCATATGAGTGTCACATATTTATAATTTTTCGACAAATTAAGAATGATGCATGAATTTTTTAATTTGTAAGGTTCTATTGTCTATTTGTTATGTAGAATCTGGAGAAAGAGTGATTGCACCGAAGAAGGGTTAAAACTGCCCTTTATTAAACCCTTTAAATTATTTACAATGCGTCAACTTGACGCCTCTGCTTGGGCGGTAATTGAAACAGTAGAATCAAAACTCAAGAATTCAAAAATATTAACAAGTAGTAGAATTTTCCATTATGCCTACAGGTCTCGTACAATCCTGTATCCTGCAGCGCGTAGATGAGTCTAGTGGCAGCAAGGTAATAGCTATTAAGCCACGTCTAACCAGAAATAACTTCTAAGCGGAAGCTTGCGTATAAGCACGCACAGAGATTTCCTAGACTCTCTTTGTCTCTAACTTTGCCTACTGGAACGTCGATATTTAAACTTTTTCTCCCACTGGTAGAATTTACATTTCTTACGCGCGTTACCAAATTAAAAATATTCTGGCACTGACAGTTAGGGGAATGAAGGCTTATAGGAAAGTAACTTAAAATTAAATTCAACTGGTTATTTAAAATAAATATAAATCCCTACAAGTTTTATGTTGCTACATCTTCTTTAACTAGATATTAAAAATCAAAAAGACACTATTTATTACGTGCTCTGCCATACGATAAACGATGGATGCCCCGTGGAGGGCCTTTTAAGGGAAGCTGGCTCAACAAATGGAGAAAACCACGAAAACGCCTCCCACAGCCAGCCTGTTCGCTGAGACTCAAACCTTGGACCTAGCTATTAGGGTTCAGCGGGCTTTTAACGCTCGGTAGCTCGGGGGTCCACGAAACAGGCATTTACCTATCACTGAAGAAAATGTGTGTATATCCAAGAACTATTCTATTTGTTATTGATACTCCTTTTTCCATTATGCCATTGTAATGTATACTAAACTTTATGATAGCTGCAGTTTGGATAAGAAGAAAATTCAGCGTGAATTTATCCCATTCCAAGTGCGATGAAACCAGTTTACTGGAAAACTATTCAACACGCCATACTTCTTTCATCAATGCAATTTGTTTGTGAAATTCAAATCTACAAATTTAAGACCGGCATTCTTTGAATATTTATCCATGCTCTTTGAACGCAGTGTTACTTTACATAGGTCTCTTTGTGAGAAAACCAAAGACGTCTTTACAGCTTTATCATAACTTTATTCACGATATGCTATTTTTTGTTGAATAAATATCAGTAATGTTTGCTGAGGATATAATAGTCAAAATTAATTTAAACAAAAAAAGAATATGGTCAATTAAATTTGTTTAATAGCGTATTTTCTGGTACATTTTCTTCCCTGGGTGTTTAGCACAACCGTCTGAAAATTTACAAATTATTCGCGTAATTTTTCCTTTCTTCGGTGTATTCAGAGAACTAGCTTCTCCATGTTTTAAAGTGGATTTGTCCACGTAATGCTTGTTTTCAGCTTAATACAAAATCTTGCAAACTACCTGCGAAGGTCACGCCCAGCCTTTTCCTTCTAACTGTTGAAATTTATGCCAGACTAATACAAGAAACGACCCATTACACCCAAGCAGACAAGAACTGACATTCAATCTACTACAAATACAACAAATCTACTACAAATTTTGTACAAATCTCGCCCAGTCATCTTCACATTCACCTTCTCTAATTATTTATGGATGATTTGAGGCCGATGGAGTAGCACAGATAACAATAAGAACAGGAAAGGTTCAAGTTACGGGGAAGTAGAATACAGTAGACCATTTGGAAGGAAGTAACGATTTAAATTGCACGCTAGCTTCTATCTTCTTAAATCAAGAAAATATTTCAGAAAATAATAACGACAGATGATATATGATTTAATGAATGCTTTTAAATTAACATGTAAAATATTCTCACGCATAGGTCTTGTAATTAATTCAGTGCCATATTCTTTTAAAAACATATCAAGAAGAAAATTCATAGTAAATAAATCGACAGAATTTAGTTCCTCTCACGAAGTAAAGGAAGTATGGTAATCGCGAAAAATTTCGGGTATCATATTTTAACGCAAATATACACTTTGAGCGCTCCGGAATCTATTTTGACTAATATTTTGTGTGAAGTCCGTAAGTACGAACAGAATAAAGGACCCTTTGTTTCGAAAACGGATTGTAAAATGGATTTAAAATGGTATTTTTCGTGACGTCTGTACGTACGTACTCTCATAACTCAAAAACGATTAGCCGTAGATCGTTGAAATTTTGTATATGGTACTTCTATAACATCTAGTTGAGCATTTCGCTTTTTTGTTGCAATTTACAGCATTAAAAGATACACACACATATATATATATATACAGGGTTTTTAAAAAGTCCCGGACCCAATTTAATGTTTAATAACTCATAAAATAATGAAAGTATAAACAAACTTATGGCATTTATTGATGGAATAACTTATATGTTTTCCTTTTCAGGTTTGAAAATCTTTACTTTTGTAAATATCGTCTGCGCGTGTGGTTCATTTCAGATAATTTCATTTTCCAGTCTAAGTATCTGTACTTTTCTAAATATCGTCTGCTTATTAATTGTATTTTTCTCTCATTTGTTTTTGGGAACTATGAATCAACTATGGCAACAAGCCCCATGAATACCGTGAGGCACAAAGGGATTCCCCAAAGGTTAATGTGTGGTGTGGACTAATGCACGACCGAGTCACTGGGCCTTTCTTTTTTACAGAAAAGACGGTCTCATCAGTCGTATACTTAGACATGCTGGAAAACTTCGCATTTCCACAACTAGAAGAGCTTCAGCCACATGTCTTTTTGCAACAAGTTGATGCACCACCTCATTGGGGTACTATCGTTCGTAGTTCTTTGAATGACCATTTTACAGGAAGATGGATTGGGCGAGGAGGTCGAATTCCTTGTCCACCCAGATCACCTGATATAACGCTGCTGGACTTTTTCCTTTGGGAATTTGTAAAGGACAACGTTTACAGGAGGAGAGTGTCGAACATGGATGACCTAAAAGCCAGAATGACAACCGCAATAGCCTCTGTGGATGCCGACATGTTTGCCGGTACCTGGCGTGAAATTGAATATCTACTCGATATTCTCCGTGCGACGAAGGGGTACACGTGGAAGTTCATTGAAAAGGGTCATGAAACTTTTTGAGTCTATCTAACCATTTATGTTATTAAGTTTAATCTATATTATTTTATGAGTTATTAAACATCAAAATGGGTCCGGGACTTTATAAACACCCTGTATATATACTCAACCCCTTTATCTGGGTTAAAAGTCCTTATCGGCTTATAGGCCTTTAGATTCCTAGTTGTTGGTCGTAGTCATATATTCCCAGTGTGTCAAGAGTGTTCAAAGTGTTTCAAGAGACGAAAATATTCTTGTTTTGGCAAAGTCAAAAAAAGAAAAAGACAAATACCGAAACTGTCTTGAGGTAGCTAATAGTTCTGAACTCCAAAACCAAAGCAAGTTGTGAGAAGATGTGTTCTAGACTTGATTAGAGTCAAACGTTTTAGACTGAAGAAGAGGACAAAGGCAGTTCTAGTTTATGTTTATTGTTTATTTTTTGAAACTCTGTGTTCTTTTTCATAATTAATCTATGGCAACTTAAATTTATAGGTTGGGGTACGATGATTTGATAGCTTTCATGGAAATTTTCAGCCCAGAATTATATGTACAAGTACATCATTAGAAATAAGAAAAGGGCTTACTAAAATGTTTTAGTAAAAATTTGAAAAATACGTTTATTACCAATGATGTCGTTGATAAAAGTTTCACATACCTGCTAGTTGTTGCATATAGCAACACTAGTTTAGCGAATCCTCGACCAGAATTCTAATGACACATACTTGATATCAACTCCGGTACAGGATATTTAGGCTTTTCGAAGCAGAAAAAATAAAGAATCGGATTCTTCGGGTTTGCCGATTAGCCGAATGATAACCGAACTTGCAATCTGTTACGCCAGTGGTTCCCAAAGTGATCCCTACGCCCCCCCCCCCCCAGTGTCATTCAGGGTATCCGTGGAAAATTAAAATTGATTTGGGGGCCCCTGAAAAACGTCAGGGGGTCCGGGTAAGATTTAATATAAAATAACAAATTTGTGATCCGTTTTTATTATTATGAAAATTTAAATAAATAATAACAAATAAAATTGTACAGACATTAGGTTTATTTCGAAGCAGTAAAGATGAAAAATGAGCAATGCCCTCGCCGGGACTCGAACCTTTCGGTTATGCGCCGAGCGTGCTGACCATGAAGGCATGCGAAAAAGGCGGGAGAAATACCTTATAAAATAGTAGCAATTTTTGCGTCCTGAGTAAAATATAAATATAGGTGGGTGCTTAAAGTACAGTATGCTACTTACTTAAGTACTGAGCTTTATGTAATACCTTTTGTGAATGAACATTGACAAAACTCAGTTGCACTGATTTGTCATTTGTAGTAACAGTAGTGTGTATAACTTGTTTTAATGTTTTTACTAAAACTCAGTTATTTTTCAGTTTACTTCAATAAATTTAAGCTTTCAATTTCTATCAACACCCTAACAATATAACAACAAAATAATAACAAAATAACAACAAAAAACTGAAATAATCCCTCAGAAACGAAAATAATAAGAAAAAATCCACTGTCACACGCCTATGATTTAATAATTCTAGATGGCGTCAGCAACTTAAGTTAACAGCAAGCATGGAGCGGAGCGAGCAAGGAGATTAGACCAAAATTCTGTGCGGGGTAAGTGTTGGCCACGTTTTTTTTTTTTGGGACTGGAGGGAGGTTTTAATAGTGGATTTCTTACACGGATGTCAGATCATCAAAGCAACCTACCACTGAGGTCTCTTGGATCAAGTTAAACTTCAGTATCGATGCAAAAGACAAGAACGTCCCAGCCACGAAGTGTTGATTCTCGACGACAACGCCAAGCCTCACACAGAAGGTGTAACGCGACTGAAACTGATGGAAATGTACTGGAAAATGCTTGATCATCCACCTTACAGTCTAGACTTATCGCCATGCGATTTTCACATGCTTGCACACCTCAAAGAAGCACTTGAGACAAGGAATTTGAATCCAAAGATCCAAGTTGAAGCATTCGTGCTCAGCTGGTTAGTTACCAATCCAACTTCATTCTACGAGAACGGAATGAAAAATTACCAAACCGTTGGGGAATATGTATCATAAAACGAAGCCATTATTTAGAAAAATAATTTGGAGAAATTTAGATGTTTTCTCCTATAAAATAAATTTTGTTTAAACAAAAGGCTTATTTATATTTGACTCACATCATATTTTTGCTAACAGTTATATCGATGCCATGGATGTAAAATGATGTATCGGAGGAATGGATGTCAAAGTGTCTGCCCCTTCATAGGAGGCCTATTAGATGCCTTCACAATAAAATGGCCACTAATTCTGAAGAACTTCTTAGGAGTGGCCAATACCATTATAGGCAAGTGCCCGCCGTTGGAAAAAAATACAGGTTGTTTATAAAGTCCCGGACCCATTTTGATGTTTAATAACTCATAAAATAATGAAGATATAAACAAACTTATGGCATTTACTGATGGAATAACTTATATGTTTTCCTTTTCAGGTTTGAATATCTTTACTTTTGTAAATATCGTCTGCGCGTGTGGTTCATTTCAGGTAATTTCATTTTCCAGTCTAAATATCTGTACTTTTCTAAATATCGTCTGCTTATTAATTGCATTTTCTCTCTTTTGTTTTTGACAACTATTGCCCACTATTATAGGCCTAGGAGGATGGCCTTTGTAACAGATATGCTAAGGAGGATAGAAGATGATGCTGAATTTCTGAAGAACATAATGTTCTCCGACGAAGCATCCTTTCATCTTTCTGGCATTGTTAATCGCCATAATGTGCGCGTATGGGGATCTGAAAACCCCCATGAATACCGTGAGGCACAAAGGTTAATGTGTGGTGTGAACGACCGAGTCATTGGGCCTTTCTTTTTTACAGAAAAGACGGTCTCATCAGTTGTATACTTAAACATGTTGGAAAACTTCGTATTTCCACAACCAGAAGAGCTTCAGCCACGTGTCTTTTTGCAACAAGATGGTGCACCACTTCGTTGGGGTAACATCGTTCGTAGTTCTTTGAATGACCATTTTACAGGAAGATGGATTGGGCGAGGAGGTTCAATTCCTTAGCCACGCAGATCACCTGATATAACGCCTCTGGACTTTTTCCTTTGGGAATTTGTAAAGGACAACGTTTACAGGAGTAGAGTGTGGAACATGGATGACCTAACAGCCAGAAAGACAACCGCAATAGCCTCTGTGGATGCCGACATGCTTACCGGTACCTGGCGTGAAATTGAATATCGACTCGATATTCTCCGTGCGACGAAGGGGGCACACGTGGAAGTTCATTGACAAGGGTCATGAAACTTTTTGAGTCTATCTAACCATTTATGGTATTAATTTTAATTTACTTTATTATTTTATGAGTTATTAAACATCAAAATGGGTCCGGGACTTTATAAACACCCTCTATATCGATATAGCTTCACTCACTTGAAACCTATTTATTCTAGTACAGGTATTGCTCTCATCGGAATCTCTCCTCCTCTGAAACAATTTATGAAGCAAACGCTTTATGACTGTTGTATTTCTACCATTCAGAGGCTTTTGATACAGAATATAATTATATTTGTGAATGTAGGTTCATATTCTTCCTTTTCCCCTGTCTTTATGAAATTAAAAAATTTGATGCAGAAACGCATATGACTTCCTCGGATGTCATATTAAATTATTCACATTTTTTGTTGCACTTCCTTTAAACATATTTCTTCGAATGATTCTAATTTAACTAACGGATCCCTCAAAACAAGGTGGAAAAGACATCAAAGATTGCAAATTTTAGAATTATGTATCCGGTCAGGTTTTGTCGCACGGAAATCAAACTTTTTATAATTTTATTTTTACCATAAGGGGTATAAAAATTCCCTAAATATAAGTACAGGAAACGGGGGACTTCATCAGAAGTTAGATTTCCTATTAGACGAAAATAATTTTTTTTTTTTTAAATTTGGCCAAAGCATGGATATTTTCATCAATTTAAAAAGACATCTGTAATTAAAAGTAGATTTCGCACCAACGTTTGCGAAAATTAAGGCCGGATGATGACTTTTAAGTCGAGTAAACGTTGTGAGGTTTGCTCTTTAAATCTTAGTTCTAACTTCAAACCCCACGAACACTTAACAAGCGAATAATCGCTTAAGTGTGAACAGAACACGTGAGACTTAAAGAGGGTTTAAAACCCTTTATTACTCAGTATATTTACAATCAGTTCCGACTTGGAACTTTACATAAAGCCGCCACTCGAGTTTGAACTTAAAATACTAATAATTTGAACTAAAATTAGCTTAATTAAAGCTCTTAAAGGATATAGCCGAAGCTATCAGAATCTAACTAGTTGGCCCCTAAGTATTAATTAAATCGGCGAAGCCTTGCAAGGGCCTAAGATATGGCCGAGCGTAATAACAGCTAAGAGAGACGTAACCAGAAGGCAAACGTGCGCTAGTCAGGAAATCAGACTATTTCTCATGAAGTCGGTTAAGTCACGACTTAAATAGTATTGTTTCTCATTTGCATTAACTGCGTTTCTGAAGTTACATTCTGACAGGAAATTGTAAGCTGAAATTAGAATAAGATAGGAAAGATACAAAACTTAAAATAACTGTTAATTAACATAAGATAAACCTTACAAGTTTTCGAAATATTTATATAGACATTTATATATATTTATATATATGTTTGGTAACGCCGATTGCAATAAAAAAAGAGATGCACAACTAAATGTTGTAATAATCCCATATAGAAAATTTAAACTTTTTACGGCTAACCATTTTTATGAGAGATACATACATACGTACCTACCGACGTCACAAAAATATCCATTTTAAATTCATTTTACTTTCCGTTTTGTAAAAAAAAATCTTAAATAAATTCCTTTCGAAAAAAAATACAGAGACTGTTCGCACATTTTTTAGATGATTTTCGTAAGCGGTATTAAAAAAATCTTTGCTGCAAAAGAAGTAATTGCAATTGTACTATGTTTTCAAAAGTCAAAATTATCGTCTGTGGCTTGAACGTTTTGTTTACATTCAAAATGGCGAATTTAACAAAGCAGTGGTTCGAAGGCTACATTGACGCTTTTTCCTAAGAGAAATATGCATACTCCGTTATCCAAAAACGATGTGAGAGTCATGGTTTTGTGATATCTAAAGTGTTGATAGGTAATATCATCAACAAGAAAGGAAAAAAACGTCAAGTGAGACAAAAATTCCAATCAAATATCCAAGCAAAAAACGGACGTCTTCGACTATTGCAAAGGTACGTTGTTTAATGTTAAAAGAAAATCCCCTTAGTCAAAAGACAGTTGCAAAATCATTAAAATGCTCGGTGTCCACTGTAAACAAAATGATAAACGTCGATTTAAATCTTAAGAAAGCGAAAAAATGCAATGTGCATCGCCTTCTTCCGAAGCATATCGCTCGACGCAGGACACGCTGAAGAATTCTATATGAGAAACACTTATCCAAAGAAAGATAGAAAACAATTGTCACAATAGATGAAGCATGGGTGTATTTAAATGATTGTAACAAAAAAGAGCCATTTATTATCATAAAAGGGGAGAAAAAAATTTAAGTACATGGTTCAAAGAATCGAAAGTTTTTCTAAGGGATTCATGATTGTTGCTGGTTTTTCTTATAATGCCAAGTTAAAAATAAATAGAGTGCAAAAAAATGTCAAGATTAACTCCAAATACTATCAGGAACATATTTTATCGCCAATATTTCTGAATGAAATACTATCGCTTTACCCACAGTTGCCATCCATCTGTGAGACTCCATCGGGACAAAACTAGCAGTCACACATCAAAATCCACTGTAAATTTCCTAAAAGAAATGGAACAAAAAAACTGATATCAAGGCCATAACCCTTCACTGATATCCCTACTAAATCTCACGATGTGTCACCTATGGAGTTTTGTGCTTTCGGACTTTTAAAAACTGCATTATCCAAACGTTGTCCCAAAACTCTAACAGAACCCTGGAAAGCTGTTCGTTAGGAATGGGATAAAATACCTCTTCTGACACTTCAAAAGGCATTATTATCCTGGAAATTGCGGAGTCGAAAGATAATTCAGAATAAAAGATGTCAAATACACTCATGTCCATAAATTAAGGATAATGCAAAATCAGGCAAAGGAAGTGTTAGAAGCAAAACAAATTTGACTTATTTGTAAAGCTTATTTATTAAACAAAAGGTAAAGAGCAAAAAACGATGCTTTATGTGTAAGGTTTTAGTTTAAACTAACAAAGTTTTATTTTTATTTGCCTTTCCTATCTGTTCTTATTTCAACTTCCCGTTAGAATAACCGCGCGTTTCAGCTTTATGCTAATTTAAAGTGGAGCCAAGTTTATATTTAAGCGACAGGTAGGAACCTCCCAGTGTGAGAGAGCTTTTAGTCTCAGATCACGGCTGCTCTGTTCGACGTTCGCCTGACCAACTAGTATTTAAATTCTAAGCCTTAGCTCTGTTACTCTATTATTTATTGAAGTAAATCGAAGTGCGTTAGTATTAGCTAAATCTTGCTACTCACCATTTATCATTTAGAGGCCAACCTCGCGTTCATAGCTCTGTGAGCAACGACGATTTAATTTCTATTTAACTTTAGTTCAAATTATTTGATTGTTCAGTTTAGACCCAAGTGCGGTCATTATTTTCTGTATCCCTCCCGAGTTGGGAAGTGGCTGTATATAACTGTGGTTTAATAAAAGAGGATTTTAAATCCTTCTTAAGTGCAGTTCTTCTACCACTTAACCACAGTTTTCTACCACAGAACATAGCTGCATTCAGCTTTTTGTTCAAGATCAGGACTTAGCTTAATTCACGAATATGTGCGCCAAGACTATTCACCGAACACACAGTCCTGACATATGTTTGATATTATTAAAAAAATTAGCGATTTTTTCTCCCTGGAGCAAATTACAAAAAAAAAACCTATTTACTAAAAACCAATATTACATGGTTGGTATGATTGTTAATACATTCTATGTCTCCATGACGATGCAATACAGTCCGTACAACGCCTAGTCATGCTGAGTATCAAATTATCGATCTGATCTTGGGGGATATTACACCACTTAAAAAACAATGCTCTCCGAAGTTCTGGTAGACATGTAGGAGAAGGTTGAAGGGCTGCAACTCGTCGGTCAAACATGCCCCACACGTGCTCTACTGGATTCAAGTCCGGTGAGAATGCTGGCCAGTCCATACGGGTGATATCCTCCGATTGAAGGCATTCACTTACGATGTTTACACGGTGAGGACGGGCTTTGTCATCCATAAACACAAATTGTGCGCCCATGGCGCCCCGAAACAAACGTACATGTTGTTCCAGAATGACGTCCCGATAGATTTGGCTTGCCATGGTTCCAATTTGAACATGCAGGTCAGTTCTGGAACCCAGAATAATTCACCTCAAACGAGCACTCCTATTTGGCTTGTCATGGTTCCAATTTGAACATGCAGGTCAGTTCTGGAACCCAGAATAATTCACCTCAAACGAGCCCTCCTGCACCACCGTAACGGTGTCGTTCAATGATGTGTTCTTGGTGGTAACGGGAAGCTGGAGCTCTCCATATGAAAGTCCGGCGAGAATCAGACTGCAAGCTGAACCTAGACTGTTGCGGTGTCCACAACTCTACTCCAGGCTAACCGCAGGTGACAGTGACTTGCAGTTAAGTGGAACGCATCTGACAGGTCTACGAGCATATAGACCAATCTGCCATAAGCCTTTGTACACGGTCTGCCTTGAAATTGTCGTACCAGTGGCTGAAGAGAGCTGACGAGACAGGTCTGAGGCTGTGCTCCGCCTGTTTCTTTTGGCAGTAACTGCCAAATACCGGTCCTCATTCGGCGTTGTAACTCTGGGGCGACCTGTGCTGTAACGTCTACCTCCATTACAATCATCTTGGAATTGTTGCCGAAGCCTGGAGATGACACTCTGGGAAATTCCAAGTTCGTCTGATACTTCCAGTTGGGTACGGCCGCATTCCAGACGGCCGATAATTCTACCATGTAAAAAATCATCCAAATGAGCCCTTTGTGTCATAACTATTCGGTTATTGCAATGAAATGCTTATAAAGGGCCTGCGAACAATTTTACTTCTTTGACTGTATTCCTTATATATCACTCTCTTACACTCTCGTCATTGTGACGTACCATTGGTGTCATCTGGTTACTTCCTGAAATTTGTATATGATTCTTGAAGATGTATGTAGTGATTTTACAGGTGATATATTTATTTTAGAGTTCGATTTCCGCGTGACTCCGAATTATCCTTAATTTATGGACATGAGTGTAGAACATTTAAAACACAAGAATTTTATGTAATTTAGTTTTGTCAATACAATATACATCGTCTAAAAAATGTGCGAACAGCCTCTGTATTATGTCTCTACGTACAGACATGAAGCAAAAAAATTGTCCTAAAATATTCGGAACGGTCAAAATGCATGTATCAGTTGAAATATGATGTCCGAAATTTTTCGTGATTACAATAATACTTCCTTCACTGCGTACAAGGAAGTAAAAATCTAAAATGCAAAAATATTTAGTTTCTTGCTTTAGAATATCTTTAGTAGGTTTAGGATTTTCGTGCAGTTTAGGATAGGAACCTACTGAACAATAAAAAATTCAAAACTTAATGTTAATAGTTTTATTATTAATTTTGAGCTTAAAGGATAAAAAGGGAATATTTATGAGTGCAAAGAACATATTTATCATTTGCGTTACACTGTTGAAAAATTATCAAAATAACAAGCAATTATAATCCAAAACCATTCGCCTTGTACTGCACACGCCCTTTAGGGAGATAATTATTTTAATTTGCGACGCTGAACGTGATATGCTTACTAATAACGTCTTACAGACACCTAAATCATACAAGCTTATATATTTATCTGAAACTACATTGCATTCAGAAATATGTAGAGAAGTACTGGAATAAAGGTATAAATAACTTGAGTACATCTATGTGAAAAGAAAATTTGCAAATAATAATTCATAATATAGTTTCGCATAAGAGCTTCGAATAATAAAAGGGAAGCAGATTTTAGGTAGTCCTGGATTCCAAGAAATGTTAAAATTCTACATGAAACAGGGCTTTTGAAAGATGAATTCTGTCGAATCTACACATGTGCAGAACATTTGATTAAATTTACTGAGCTACCTGTCTTGGAGTAGAGATGCTTTTATGGAAGATTTCGTGTCATACAGCTGCCCAGAATAGACTCGGAGCGAATCATCAGAGTTTCAGAATAGGAAGATGACCATGAAATATGTTTACATGTAGAAAAATGAAACCCTCATTTTTGATTAATCAAACTAATCAAAACTTAATGGTTTCACATTATTAGGTTTTCAATTAAATAATAATAATAAAAAAAATCTGATGTGTACACCACATGACTTCCTTGTACGGAATATTAAATTATACGCATTTTGCATTTCATTTAAACTTATTGGATTGAATTCAATCTACTTCGTCGATAACGCATAAACCACAATAGAATAAATGCACCCTTTATTTCTCTACCATAGCGATACTCTGGCGCTAGGTTCACTTCACAGCGTTACATCTCATTCATTTTATAACTCAGAATGCACAACAATTATGCATATCGTCTGAAGAATTATCTAATCGTTGCCACATGTTCTATTCAAATACTGTGATAAATCTAAAACGATGAATCAAAGAAATTAAACAAACAAACAAAAGAGACAGTTTTTTTTCACAGAAGATTCAGTATTTTTTATTCAATTAATTCAGTTCTCACTACGCGACAAGGCAAAAATACATAAAGACTCAAAATATCTATATTAAAAATTACGAAGTAAATCTTAAACACTTATTTCCTCGAATAAATTCCAAAAGGCATTAAACATGATTTAATTCGCAATAATAAAAGAAGCGTTATCTTTGTTGTTGCGAATCTTAGCTTCTCTAGATTGGCAACAAACCACTATTCACATAAGTTTCAAATGTAAACAAATATGGCCGCCAAGAGAAAAATGATTAGGTTTAGCCGCACTTAAACAACTTTTAAATTATTGATAATTCTGCAAATCTTGCACGCAGATTTACTAAAGGCATAAAAACCTTAACAGGAAGATAAGAACAATATAAATAACTTTTAAGGCAAAAAATGCACAACTTAACAACATATAAGAATAAAAAAACTGAGCTCACTGAGCCGAGTAACAGAGTGGATATATATATATTTATAGACTTTTGGTGCGCCCGATTGCAACCAAAATAGGAGGTGCACATCTACATGATATAGCAGTCGTATATACAAAATTTCAACGTTCTGAGGCTCCTCGTTTTTGAGTTATAAGAGATACATACATACATACGTACGTACGTATATACGCACAGACGCCACGAGAAAAATCTCTTGTGAATCCGTTTGAAATCAGTTTTAACAATTCGTTTGGGGAAAAAGAGTCCTTTATTCTGTTCTTACGTTCAGATATTACTCAAAAACCTCGTTAAATTGCATTCGATAGCGGTCAATATGGATATTTTCTATGAAATATGATACTCGAAATTTTTCGCGATTAGAATACTTTCTTTTTATTTCGAACAAGGAAGTAAAAGCAAGAATTTGAAATAAAAAAAGACAGCGACTTTACATTTAGACTTCTGGAATAAAAAGAAAGAGATCTGAAAATTAAACCGATTTTAATTATATTTCAATTTAAGTAACATTATCTAAAAAGACAAATCACTTTTTAAGGGAGAGCACATTATAATAATGATATGAATATGAATATTACATCTACCATCAACCTGAAGCGTAAACTTGTAAATAAAGACTTTTAAGATTTCTTTGTATAAGGTATAAGGCAAACAGAGGGAGAAATAAGGATTATCAGATTGAATTTTCCTAGTTTAGTTCGCTGAATTGCTTAAAATTATTATGTTCTTTAGAGAGTAGTAAATGTTTCAACAAATGGCCTTGAAAGTAATAATAAATTAAAAAGAGTTTTCTTCCAATTGCTATATCTGCAATTAAAATCTTTCCGTTAAATACCATGTTCAAAAAAAAACTTTAAAATCATTTTCATACAAGAATTCTTTGAAACTTTAGATTAATTTCAAATGTTCTTGCATGGGAAAAAAGTTAAAAAACTATGCAAGATAACTTTTATCTACAAAGAAAAGTGGTTTTGAAAGACTGCAAAATTACGTGAACGTGATTTATCATTGAATAACACTATCAGACACGTGGCTTCTTATCGTGTTCTATCAGATAACATTAGGAAAGGACGTACCGCAAAGTGCTGGATGAGCAGGTAGTATGTATTCTTCAAAAGGGCGTTTCGCTTTTTACTCGATTTTCTACTTAAATTTCGTATTAATCTTATCTTGACCACAATATACGCCGTAAATGCATTTCGTTCATTTCTATTGTATACATCGTTACCGGTACTCATATTCTATATTCCTTTACTATATATACTGCATATCCCGCGGAAATGTCTTTAGTATTGCGCAGATATTAGGTATATTTTGAAAGCAAGAGAGATGAAAAATAAGCAATGTCTTCGCCGGGATTCGAACCACAGACCTCTCGAATACGCGTCGAGCGTGCTAACCACTACACCACGAAGGCATGCTAATAAAGCGGGAGAAATACCTTACATACTCCCTCTTTTAAAGGGCGACTGCCGATTAGGGAACCCAGTCGCCAAATCCTAGTGGTGTAGAATCATCATCCACCACCTTTTTTAGTTCGGGCGCCACTGTAGACATTAAGTATTTTTTTAAAGTAGTAGAGATGAAACATGAGCACTGCCCTTTCCGGGACTCGAACCACGAACCTCTCGAATACGCGTCGAGTGTGCTGAACACTACACCACGAAGGCATGCTAATGTGGTGGGAGAAATACCTTATAGTATTATTATTACGGTACATTATAACATTGTCTTTCCAATAATTATTATATTTACCTGGTTATGTTTTTATGTTATTTTTATTGCATTAAAACAGATATTAAATTTAATTTTGAATTTTAAACTGCACTGAAACTATATTGTCTCTTCATATTCTAAGTCGTTATTTTTAATAAATACTGGATGCCAGGTGTACGGTGGGATTGCAGGATGTAATCTAGTAAACTCTAGATCCTTTGAAAAGTTTCAGTTGCTTATTTCCTCAACCTTACTTTGTAAACTCCTATAAAGCTTGTAGAGTCATTAGGTCTTATGAAGCAGGAGAAGTGAAAATGAGCAAAGTACTCGCCGGTATTCGAACCTGGGCCTCTGGAATGCGCGCCGAGTGTGCTACCGCTACACCACGAAAGGCATAAAGAAGGGAGAAAATACCTTATATACGGGCCCTTTTAAGGGCAGCTAGGGATTAGGGGACTCAGTTGTCAATTTTTGGTGGTGAAGACTCATCATCCACTATCTTTTGGTTCGGGAGCCACTGTAGAGTCGTTAGGTTTTTATGAAGCCGAAGACGTGACAAATGGGCAATGCTCAGGCCGGGACGCGAACCTGGACCTCTCGAATACTCTCCATAAGGGTCGAACATCACAAGAAAAAAATAAAAATAAATAGAAAAAAAATTCGGAAGCTTTTAGATTTTATATTACGCCCACAGGGACGTTTATTTAACGTTTAGAGTGTTACCTTTACTTATTAAATGTCATGTTCTTCGCACTTAATCCATAAAATTCAGTTCAACAACAATATCGCAAAATAATTTTAAAATGAGCATATCTTTAGAATTTCCGATACGCAGTTCCTCGCGCTGGAGATAAAAAGTTTTTTTTTTTGTGTGTTGCCATTCCTGGTTTTGAAATCGTTGAGTTTGTTAATCAAAAATTCGTTAAAATTTTATAATATATGAAATAAATATTAAAACAAATTCTAAGTTCCAAATGAGGGCTTCCAGATACCCATATTCGGTGGAAGATTACAATATCCAAAATTGGATGGCTCTAGGTTCCGTAGTGTTACCATAATGCGAGAAACATATATACATTCATGCAGATTCTTCATTATTTAAATTCTTTAAATATAATGCAATGCTCTAACATTTGGTGGCAACAATTTGAAAAGTGATACGCCATTTATAGCGATTCAACTCAAAATGCCAAAACTAAATGAATAGGCCCTAAGGCTCTTTAGGCTTAAAAAAATATGGAAAGGCATTACCACTTGATGCAGGTACCTCGCTGGTGTTCCCCATACTTTTACCTGTACTTTAAATTTATGGATGGTTCAAAAATTAAAATCATATAGGAAGCATTGCATTCTTTACCCAGGCATCAGGTTTGCTACATCAGTTTTTCGCGTAGTTTTGCTTAGTTTGTTATAAATAGGAACTGCACTGGAAGTGCAGAGCTGTGTATTTAAGATGTGTAACCAAGATGTACTCATGTATTATATCTTACTGAGAAGTAAGATATAATTTATATTTATACAGTGTAAAGCAATAAGAAAGCTATCGTAAACAAATGAACGTGCATATTTGTGGTTCATGAAAACTTAACAATAAAGCGTCTTTCTTTACTGTAAAGTTAAAAAACAGCCTCCATTTTAAAATTCCATTCCTCCTTTTCGAATGTTAAAAAAGAGTCTCTGTTTTCTGCAGCGCCAATCTAGAAGACTATTTAAAAAACAAAAAAAAAACAAAAAAAAAAAAAAACTAACAAGTCAACCGTTAATTCGACTTTCGGGGGATTTTTGTACGCACGTAATATTTCCCTTTCTCTGCAAGTAAATTTCTTTGTTACTTTCATTAATTTTGTCATGTATAATCGTTTACGCAGTGTTTTTCTTTTAATTAAATTATTTTTGTTAATGTACAAAGTTTATTTTCAAATTTAAATTTTGTCAGTTGCTTAAAATATTCAGCTAACCGGTCAAACGACGCTAAGATACCCCCTGTACAGAGAATAAGGCTTTTCCATACGAAATTATCTAATATAGTATATCATATTTGGGAAATCAATGAAACAAGAAATTTGAACTAAAATGTTTTAATACTTCTCCGGGTGGAAAAATCCTGCTTCGGCTAGAAAACAGTTGAAGAGAAACTAACTCGTAATCATGTATGAAAGCACTTATGAAGCCTTCTTGATGTAATTGGAATCAAGTCCGAAGTGTCATCGGGAGGTCCGGTGTTCGAATCTTGGCAAGGGCATTGCGAATTTCTTCAGTTTACAAACATAAAAAAAAACTCTAAAATGATTCTACAAGTGGCGTCCGAACTAAAAAGGTGGTGGACGATAATTCATCACCACCAGGATTTGACGACGATTTTCCGTATATTTGATGAATTTCTTGCAGACTTGAAAGAATTTCACTTACAATTTAAAGAACTATAATGGATGCTATAAATTAAGAAATTCTCCAAGTAAATTATTCTTGGCACAAACTGAAAAAAAAAACCCTGCCAATATAAATTTTTGAATTTCTCTATAACTTTCGTACCAAATATTACAAAATTTAATATTTAGACATAATTTGGGTCATAGAACCGAAGTATGGAAAAAAATCGGCACGTCATTTCAGAAGAAGTCCGGTTTTGTGTCAAAATACCTATGTTAGAAGGAACCTATATATAAATCTAATATATATCTTAAATCGCGTTTTCAAGACACGAAAAAACGCAATTTGAATTTCGTCAATCGGCCTAGTAGAACGGGAGATATAAAACTGGCCTTTTTTTTCCCGCAGTATACGTCTGTTAACATGAATCGCGGAGGGGATTTGTTCTTTTTCATACAAATGAGAAAATTTTTTAAACTGGTACGTAAGAACTGAAAATAAAAATCGCATAAGATGCAAGTGGCTTTCTGGGAACCACGAATATTTTTTTAAAAAAGATCGAATAAAAAGTCTTTTCTAGCACCCGAGTCTGTATATATGCTTCGATTTTGAGTGGAATTCCACTTTTTATTAATATGCTGTAATTATATATTTTGAGTTATTTTCGCGGAGTGAGCCGAAGGCCGAAGAAAAAGAGTCGAAGGCCGCCTTCACTCCGTAGTTTTTTTTTTATTACAGAAGTAGTTTTTTTTTATTACAGAAGTAGTTTACATTTCGGCATTATTAACAAATACAAAACTCTCACAAAATAATTCATCTCGATCGCTGAATATTTCAATGCTGAAGTTAGTGTTAGATTAAATTCACTACGTCGAGAATACAACATATTTCTCTATTTTGGTTCCACATATAACATCGTCATAAAATATTGAGAGGTGTATGCTTGTAATACTGCAGTTTATGATTTTGAAATCCGCCTTGTCATATATGGAAGACAGAAATAGATGAAAATGATGTTGCCAATATCTTGTTTACATGTTCGGCTCTCTACATGATTGGTTTGGTTTATTTGATTTGGTTTATCTATGACAAAGCACTCAAGGGCTCTCTGCCTGAGGGAAGGGATGTCTTCGCAGAGAATTTTCCAAAGGAAACTGGGGAATATCCTCGTAACACATTTATGATTTTGAAATCGACTTGGCCACTTATGGAAGATTTGAGTAGATGAAAATGGTGTTGCCAATGTCTTGTTTACATGTTCGGCTCTCTACATGATTAGTTTGGTTTATTTGATTATATGACAAAGCGCTCGAGGGCTCTCTGCCTGAGGGAAGAGATGTCTTCGTAGAGAATTTTCCAAGGGAAACTGGGGAATATCTTCGATACATATTGAGGAAAACACTCATTTAGCCTGGAATCGAACCCAAGCCAAACTACTAGTAGTTAGCGACTCGACAGCTCGGCCCACTGGTGATCTTTTGACACCAGTGACACACATAGGGAAGACTACAGAAAAGCTTACCGTTAGGCAGGTTATGGTTGATGTACATATGATTGCACGCATTGTCTAACTGCAGTATTGCATTCCATTCTGTGGCTTGTTTGAAACGTCTGTTACTTCTAGACTGCAACATTCAATCCAAAGCTGTGGATATAGAATTGAGCGTGACAGAAACAAAATTAATTAATAATCTCGTTCTTAACACAATTGGGCTGAATTTGTGGAGACTTCCAGACATCTGAGACCAAGAAAGATAACCTGCGGATACAAATCGCGGATTTGCGAGCTGTAGAATGGAACAACAAAGAAGCAGGGGAAGGAGATGAGAAAATTCTTCATAAATTCTCTAAGACTTTTCCTACTGAAGTTTCTATCGGATGTTGCATCATCAAAATAATGAAGCCTCTAGCGCCGTAGTAATGCTCATACTTTTCTTTCAGTAGCCCTTGAATGAAAATTTAAATTTCGTAAATTTTTCATCACGTGACCAAAACTATCGCATGGTACAAGCTTACTTAAACTGTAAACATGTTCTATAACTGTAACCGACCAACTTTCGAGAGATATGTAGCCAAATAGGCTTTCTGAGAAATACTTTGCTTATTTTTAGTACTCTTTTGAAATTTCTTTTTTTTTTTAAACTTTCAGTTTGCTTTTACGTTAAACATTTACATCTAATGTTATTTCGTAAACTTTTAATAAAATAAAAGCAAATTAATGAGATGAACATTTTGCCATTCCTAAAACTATAAAACTATTTTAAATGCAAAATCTTTATTTAAGACTTTAAATCACAGTTTCCTCTTTGAAGCGAAAATGAGATGCGCATCTAGCAATAATTAGCGTTAGGGCTTCAATAGTTAAATTCAAGATGCATTTATATGTTTTTAGCTTTCTTTAAAGTTACCTTCACAAAATTATAAGGCCCACTTGTCTATCTTCTGACGTGACAGATGAAATACGTGTAGAAACCACAAAAGGGGAAACATAACAAGACAGGTCCGTGGTTCGAGCCCCCATGAAGGCAATGCTAATTTTTCATCTCTTCTGCTTCTTAATAACCTCTACTTAATGTCTCTACAGTGGAATACTAAAAAAGGTGGTGGGTGATGATTCTCAACCACCAGGATTTGGCGATTGGGTCCCCTAATCCCCAGTCGCCCTTTAAAAGGGGGAGTATATAAGGTATTTCTTCCGCCTTCTTAGCATGCCTTCGTGGTGTAGCAGTCAGCACGCTCGGCGCGTATTCGAGAGGTCCATGGTTCGAGTCTCTGTTCAGGCGCCAAATGTAAGGCCCACTTGTCTAACTTCTGATATGACAACTGAAGTACGTGTAGTGGTCAGCAGACGCGCAGCGTATTCAAGAGGTCCGTGGTTCGAGTCCCGGTGAAGGCATTGCTCATTTTTCATCTCTCCCGTTTCTATATAACCTAATGTCTCTACAGTGGCGCCCTAACTAAAAAAGGCGGTGGATGACGATTCTCTGGCACCAGGATTTAGCGATTGGGTCCCCTGTTCCCCAGTCGCCTATTAAAAGAGGGAGTATGAAGGCATTTCTTCCGCCTTCTTAGCATGCCTTTGTGGTGTAGTGGTCAGCACGCTCGGCGCGTATTCGATAGGTTCGTAGTTCGAGTCCTGGCGAGGGCATTACTCATTTTTCATCTCTCCTGCCTTCAAAAACATACCTAATGTCTCCACAACATTAAATTATCGTTTTTTAGAGGAATTATAAAACTTGCAATATATCTATGAATCCAATTTCTAATCCAATACATAAGAAAACAATAATAAAACAAACAATAAAACATTTTCTTACACCAATTTTAAGAAAACCTTTTTCAAGTCATAATACCATCAAAACCATTCACTCATTATTAACGACCTCGAGTTCAAATAACACTCAGAAAGCCAGCTTCAGGGGGAAAAAATGGTTTGTAATTGCAAAACATAAAAGTTCCGTTCGATTTGATTTTTAGGTACCTGCCATTAATTTCCTAACTTCAAGTTTTCTTTTTATTCCTGCTCTTTTCATCCACATGTTTTATGAACTATTTCTGAGGGAAAAAAATACAGGAAAAAATTTTATTCGCGTACACGACTGCAGTTCATAAAATTCCGCCTGGTAGTGCCATTACGAACAGCCGTAATGGTCTGTTCTTTGACTGATGATGAAATGAACAAAAAAACCGCTAAAAGAAAACTGCTTTAAAAAATCCAACAATAAGGTTAAACGTCTACGGGTCTGCGTTAAAATTACGCTTATTAAATTCAAAACTTTCACGAAACTAGTTTAATGCAGTGTGAAAGAATGTTATGGTTTTAGTTCTTGGCAAACATTTTAAGAAACCATTGACGTAACGTACTTCGAAATAACAGTACATTGAAATGTGCGTACGAGTGCGTACGAGTTCGTTATATATTGAATGCACAAGTCGTAAAAAGTTAACAGAAATTTATTCTTTCCACAAGAAATAAATTAAAATGCTGAAATATTTCTTCACAGATATCTCAAACGTTTAGCAAAAACTCAGTTCAAAACAGATAAAATAATTCTATCTCACAGCGAAATCGCTACAATCAATAACAGCATTAAATAAACAAACAGTAGTTCGCTTTTTACAGCTACAGCTAACAACAATTGCAACAAATACTGAGATGAGGTGTTTCAATTCAGCTTTTATAAGCTTTTTAATTATCAACAGAACAATCTCGATTTTTCTAGATTTTTTGGATGGCAACAGTAATTACGAGATATTTATTTATTAAGCATTAAATTCACGCGCTTTTTTATTTTTACTTATTTATTTATTTTTTATTTATTTATTTTTTATTTTTACTTATTTATTTATTTTTTATTTATTTATTTATTTATTTATTTATTTATTTCACGTAGCTTTCTCTACAAAAATCGTCTGCGTTGGACAAAGAAATAAAAAGGAATTTTAATTACAATTCTAAATAAATAGTCAAATAAATGTGAAATTCGTAACAATATATCGTGAATCGATTAAACCACTGACGTAACGATATATTGAAACATATATCGTGAATCGATTAAACCATCGACGTAACGATATATTGAAACATATCGTGAATCGATTAAAGTTTTTAGGGCCTACTCTGCAAGTATTCTACTACTATGTTGATAAAGGTTAAAAGTTAGAAATTACATTCATCAGGTTATCGACTGTGACGGATTTCTCTCTCTCTCTCTTTTTTTTTAATCGAAAGTCGATTTTGTTATTTTTAGTCTCCATAACTTGTCAGAGTGAATGATGATGAAACGATTGAGTGGGTATATTATCTTAGTTTTTTAGGTTTTTTCCACGAGTTGAAATTATTTTTGACTACAATATTACATGTTTCCAGAGCTTCCTTCTTTTTCGTTTTTTGGTAACGAAGCACCTAAGAATTCATAATGTTAAAAATTCGGAATTTTACGATCAATCAATAACATTTCCATTTATATCTTTATCTGGAAACGATAGAGTTCCGATTTTAAATGAAAATTCCGTCATAATATACTTTTCCGGTGTTAAAATTATGCTAAATTCAGTCAATAGATAAGCTGTTTATGTATTTAGGGGAAACTTTACTTGTGTCTGTCTTCTTTAAGAAATAAATATTCTTTCAAAGAGGATTTTATAGCAAATGCGTCACTAATACAGCCAAAAAATATGAATAGTACTACGTTAGTAAATTTTAACGTGTTCTCGTTTTATAGCTTATATAATTTTATGAGATATTCCAGTTCTCACAATGTGTTCAAAACTTGATACGGCATCTTTTATTTTGGCTTTGAAAGCATCAATATCATCTTTTATTTTGACTTTGAAAGTATTTGTTGCGACAAAGTCTGTGTCCTTGATATGCCTTCTGACACGACAGACACGACAGAATCAACAATCTCATCAAGTACAGCAGGCCTACCACTTTTTAGAAGGTTACCATTGTTACCAGTTTTCTTAAAACTTTACGTGCCAGAGCATATGTGCAGTAAACTCACTTTGAAATGAAGGAATATAAGCATGTAGAGACATTAGGCATTTTCTCGCTGGGACTCGAACCACGGACCTCTCGAATACGCGTTGAGCGTGCTGAGCACTACACCACGAAGGCAAGCGAAGAAGGCGGGAGAAATACCTTATAAGCAAATAAACAACATTTTTCAATACCTTTGAAGGAAGTGATTGCCCAACTACTTAGGAAAGTTAGTATTTCTGCTTGTAAATTTTCAGTTTATTGATACTGTTGCCTGCGTATGGGTTCGTAGTAGATTAAATGGACAAGTCCGATAAGAAGTTAATAAATGTATTCTTATCACAAGAAATATAGCAAAAACGATCGATTTTTCCTCAAAGATATTCGTACAATATCACAAATCACCCAATATAATCAGTAGCTGTATTTTACACTACTAAAACGTTAAATAGAACGCAATCCACAGCGTAGAGAAAGCTAATCCGATCAACAAAAATACCGCGGCTAAGTAAACAACTAATGAACAACTGAGCTGAGATGTTCGCTCTCTAGCTTTTTATAGCCTTTTAAATCTGCCGCGCGAGACAGTTCTAGCGATTTCTGGAAACCAAAAAAGGGTACAATTACGGTTACAGCTAACACATGTTAACTTTAATCTCCGTTATTAATCCCAGGATGCCTAGGGTAAGTTGAGCTTTCACTTTTCATTCAATCGGGATACCTCTCGCATTTTATAATTTCTTTTTTATTGCAGTAAATATATACATATATACATATCATTACGGAACATTCTTAATCTCCGTTACATTCTCTCGCTTCCCGATTCTCGATTGCTATCGTACGCCCCCTATCGGCGGCTTTTGTTTTACAATGCCATCTATCGGCTGTTAACACTCGGTCATTCTGACCTAGCAATCGTCCTCGATTGTTCTGAATACAAATCAGTTTTATAATTAACACATTTTTGTATTTCAACTTGAATACACATTACTAATACACTAAGAAGAATACACATTATACTAAAATTTGATATGATAATAAACTTACTAAAATGTTTTCACATACATAAATTCACATATTTTTTGATACATTAGCATAATAGTCAAAATTTTCTGTAAATTATAACTAACCATGTGTTATATATATATATATGAAATAACTCATTTGTTATCAGTTCTAAAATGATCAGTTCAAAGAATGCACTAAAGTCTTTTAGCTAATGTTCAAGAGTTCAAAGTCAATTAATGTTCCAAAGTTTCTGGAGGTTTTTCTATCAGCAAATATACGTAGATAAACATAAAAAAAAATAAGGAAAGATCTCACCTTAATCACAGCGGAGAACACTTCCATCAGTCCTTACGGACAGATCTGATTGGATTCCGTCGAGGAATCAAGCTTGATAACTGGTCAGTATCTTGATCGTCGCCGTCATCATCATCATCATCATCATCAGAGCTGGGATCGCACCTCCATGGCTTCAGCTGGCTCACATGAGCAGTGGTAGTGAAGTAGCGACCTCGATTCTTCGTTTCTAGTTGAGTTATTCTGTAAGTATCGCTAGGTAATATTTCCGTTATTATGAATGGACCTCGATATTTTGGCTGTGTTTTGGTAGGTTGACCCGTAGCCTTAGGGGCACATCTCATCACAACGATTTCTCCTTGCTCAAAGATTAGTGTACGACACCTTTTCCCATCGAATCTCTCTTTCATTTTCGCTTGTTGTTCCTCAATTCTTCCTCGCGCTTGCTCTTGGATTTCTCGCGGGTCTTTCCATGTATCTGAATCTTCGTCTGCTAACATCCTAAGTATTCCATCATTAAATCTGGGCGAATACCCGTATAGCATTTCAAATGGAGTCTTATTTGTAGTTTTGTTTACCATGTTGTTAAGATTTCTTTCCGTCTCTTTTATTTTCGAATCCCAATCTCTATGCTGTTTGTCAGCCAAACTTGTCATTATCGTTCCTAAAATTGTTCTGTTGACGCGCTCTACCATACCATTGGCTTGGGGGTGTTTGGTAGAATTCAAAGTATGATGTATTCCGTTATCTGTACAATACTGCTTAAAATGGTGAGAAGTAAAACAAGATCCTCTATCACTTATTATTCTTTCCGGTAGTCCAAAATCATTAACAAAATTCTTCAAAGACTGTAAAACATTTTTAGCACTAGTACTCTTAACTGCAAAAATTCTCACGAACCTAGTCATGTTATCAATTATCACTAATACTTCTTGATTACCTCTCGAACTCTTTACGAAAGGACCCAAGTGATCCATGTGGACAATAGCAAACGGTCTTTTACCAGGTTTTATGGGATGTAACAGTCCTTGTTGCTTGCCACCTGTCGCTTTATTCATAAGGCACTCAATACATGCTGATATGTGTCTTCGTACGTATCGTTTCATGCTTGGGAACCAATATAATTCCTTAATTTTGCTAACTGTTCTATCCACAGAAAAGTGACCAAATAAATCATGGAATTTCACCACTACACTCTTCCTCATGCTTTTAGGAATCACATACAGCAGTCTTTCCTTTCCATCCACTATGGTTTTCCAAAACAGTCTATTCTTTTTGAACACGTAATTTCTAATTACTTGCTTCTCCTCAGCAGTTCGTTCTTCTTGTTTCTTCTTGATAATTTCGATAATTCTTTTCAGGTCTTTGTCAGCATGTTGTATCATTAGTATTTGCTCTTCTTCGGTTAGGGACTGGCAAACTTCAAAATTTTCAGCTATCCTCGTCATCGTGTCATCAGCTTCCGCTACCGGACCTCTGCTCAAAGCATCAATATGGGACAGTCTTTTTCCTGGCCTATGCTTTATCTCAAAATCGTATTCTTGAATCAAACTACACCAACGGGCTATCTGTGGATTTGTAGTCTTCTTCGCATTCATATATATAAGAGCTTGGCAATCAGTAATAATTGTAAATCTTATACCGATTAAGAATTGTCTTAACCTGTCCAACGTCCACACGATGGCCATTAACTCCAATTTGCTGGAATGATACTTTCTCTCTGCTTCTGTTGTTTTCTTACTGACGCAATAAACAAGATGCCATTTTCCATCTTCATCACGTTGGATTAGGATTCCACTCAAACCTTCTGCACTCGCATCACAATGGACTTCAGTATCGGCATGCGGTTGATAGTGAGCTAATATGGGCTTATCAGTCAGTTGTTTCTTCAATAGTTCGAACGACTTCTTTTGTTCTTGCTTCCACTCAAAGTATCGATTCTTCTTTGTCAATCTGGTCAATGGTTCGCTTTTTAATGCGTACTTCGGCACAAATCGTCTGAAAAATCCAGTCAGGCCCAAAAATCTTCTCACTTCGTGTACATTCTTTGGTTCTGGAAATTCTGTTATGGCTTTTATTTTTCTAGAGCCCGGTCTGATACCATCTTCGTTTATAATAAAACCCAAGAAATCTACTTCTCTCTTCCCAAATTCACATTTAGATAATTTCAGGGTTAAATTTGCTTTTCTTAGGCAATCTAATACCTCCTTTAATTTGAAAATCATCTCTTCCCAAGATTTTGCAGGAATAAGTATATCATCCATATAACACAACACCTTAGTATTCAACAAGGGGCCTAGGACATACGACATTAGTCGCTGAAACTCAGCAGGAGCATTTACTAACCCAAATGTCATCCTTTCGAACTGTCCTGTTTCATCTGGAGTAATGAACGCCGTCTTTAATTTGGCTTCTTCACTTAACGGTATTTGCAAATAGCCATGGGCTAAATCCAGAGTAGTGAAAATTTTACATCCTCCTAAACATTCTAAAAGATCATCTATTCGAGGCAAAGGGAACTTATCCTTTATCGTCTGATTATTAAGTCTGCGGTAATCAATTACTAGTCTATATTCCCCTGTTTTCTTCTTTACTAGTAACACTGGACTAGCGTAAGGCGATCTAGTTTCAGAAACTATCCCATTGTCTTTCCATTCCTTAACAATTTCTTTTATTGCGTTACGTTCAGCTGCATTCGTTTTGTACGGGCGAGAAGACACAGGCTTACTCCCGTCAATTTCTTTGATGTCCATTTTTATTACGTCCGTGCAACCTAATTCATTTAGATTAAGAGCAAAGCAATCCCTAAATTCATTTACTAATTTTAAGATATCAGTTCTTTCACTATCTGTAGTTGCCTCGTCAAATTTTATATCATCTATTTTTATTCGGCGAATATTTTGAGAAATGGAAAATACATGGTTTTGTACTTCATCTTTGTTTATGTTAGGATTGTCTGTTTTCTTTAATTCAAAATCTTCTGTTATATCTATTACCCTGCTGATACACTGATTTCCTTTTAATCTGATGTTATTGTGTCCTATGTTCATAACTGGGACTGTTACCCTACCATTTGTAACCTCCATTACTGAATCCGGACTTCCATGCTTGTTTTGAAATAAGATTAATCCATTATTTATATCTGGGGTTACAGAACGTACAAAGTTTATCGTGTTACTTTTTATTTCTATTGGTTCCTCAGAATATAACTTAATGTGCTTACGCTCCGTTTCGTTCATCAATTGTGCGAATGGAATTTTACTAGCATACCATATGTTAAACGAATCCCCTATTTTCCCATAAGCCAACATTTGATCGTTTAAAATATCTCTCCCAATAATTAGGTCATACGGCTGAACTTCATCATGTACGATAAACAAATTCGCGGTTGTTTGGATTTCGTCGATTCGAATTGAAACATGAACTTTTCCCAACGTTGTTGTACATGCGTGATTTACACTCCCGATTCCAAACAATTTTTTTGTTTCCGGTTGCAATGGCAATCGTAATTTCGAAAATACCGAAAATCTTAATAGACTAACAGCGCTTCCAGTATCCACCAAACATTCAATCGGTTCACTGTCGTTAATTATTGCTTTCTTCAAATATGTTGAAACGTCAGATAATCCATCATGATTCATTGCAACACTATTTTGATCTTTCATTTTGTCATACGTCATTCCTTCGCGACTCTCTGTCTGACGCGGGAGGCATTTGGCGTCACAAATCAAGCTAGAATGTTTACGATTACATGTCAAGCAGCGCTCTTTTAATTTACATAAACGGGCCATGTGGTTTTTTCGCAGGCATAAAAAACATCTTGCATTTCGTTTTAGACTTTCTAATTTCTGTTCGCGTTCCTTATCACAATTTTCAGAACTGTGTTCAGAATTATCGCAAAAAATGCAAACTTTCTGGAATGTGCTCAGTGCGGTTGCGTTAGGAAACGAATCCTGTTGCTTTCCTTTAAACTTCTGGAATCTATTCCCCTTTTCCGAAAATTTATTAGTTGACAGTTTATAGTCTATGCTTTTAACTGATTCATTATTTTCCCTTGTTTGACGAAACAAAAATGTTCGTTCTCGCGTTTCTATTTCTCTTCTAAGAAACTTTAATAATTCTGTTACATTCCAAGAATCATCGTTTTCATGCTGTCTATAAAACTCTAGCACAATGGAATCTGGAATAAGTTTGGTTAGTAATGGAAACAACAAACTTCCATATGAATTCAGTTCGACACCAAGAGTTTGTAAACCCCGTACTTGGATTTCTATCGTATCGTATAATTCCCTTAACTGTTTCAAATACGATGCCGATTTTACTGCACTTAAATTTAACAAATTGTTAATATGAGCTCTTACAATAATTTCTTTTTTTCCGTACCTTTCTTTAAGCAACTCAACTGCTAAATCATAATTATTTTCCGATATTAATAGTCCTTGAATACTGGTTAAGGCTGGTCCTTTCAAGAAAGCTTTAAGATAATTATATTTATCTACTTTAGATAAGCGTTCGTTACTGTGAATCGCATTATCAAACTGTGACCAAAATTCCTGAAACTTCTCTAAATTACCCTCAAACGGTTCTATATGAAGTTTCGGCAAATTTATTCTCGGTTTGTCTGGTTCACTACTCGAAATAAGTGAAGAATTATTCTTCAACGACAAATCTGCCTTATTTCTATCTGAATTCTGGAGATAATTCTTGACTTTCGATTTCGCGTAGATGATACGTTCTCTGTATTCCTGATTATTCTCGACTTCTGTTTCGAGATCAGATACTTCAGGAATTAAATTTTCAATTTCTAGATCTAACTTAAATATCTGATCTGCTTTTTCTTGTAGATTCATCTCACATTCTTCTAATGATTTTGTATCGACAATGTCCTGTTCCAATAATTCCGATATTCTCTTAATTACTTGTGTTGTTAACCTTCTTAGAGTTTTACGTTTCGTTTTTGCTTTATCTAAAGCTTTCTTTGTATTCTCATCCATAATATTAACTAATAATATAATTCTATACTTCTAAATTCTATACTCTGTTAGAATTATTCTACAAGTTCACATGCATTCAAATTTTTTTAAAGAAACGAAACTTACCCCTTCTTCCACGCTCATGGTACGCGAGGTCATTATTCAATGCGTGCTTGCATTAATAATCCCACTTCTGAAATGTTAACTTTAATCTCCGTTATTAATCCCAGGATGCCTAGGGTAAGTTGAGCTTTCACTTTTCATTCAATCGGGATACCTCTCGCATTTTATAATTTCTTTTTTATTGCAGTAAATATATACATATATACATATCATTACGGAACATTCTTAATCTCCGTTACATTCTCTCGCTTCCCGATTCTCGATTGCTATCGTACGCCCCCTATCGGCGGCTTTTGTTTTACAATGCCATCTATCGGCTGTTAACACACAGTAACCAATTATATTATTCAAATTAAATATCAATTAGAGAGATGAAATTTTATTCAATGTAAAATGCACGTGCTCTTGTATTTTTACTTTTCCGGCGTAGCTTTCTCTTAAAATTCGTCATGCGCTACATTGCACTGGGGGAAAAAACAATTTTAATTTAAATTAATACAACTTCACGTATCAGGAGTCGTATTTCTTTTTATCTGTTTGATGAACATGACGTGTCCTGACTGAACAGTGAGTTGACTGCAAACTATGTCTTATGGAGTAGCAAAGACGACAAGATGAGAAGGGTTAAAATTACTCTTTATTTTTTTACGTATTCACAGTTGTTCCCGCAGTCCGAGATACAGAAACCAACCACTTGTGGTCTGAACATAAAAATATAAGACTACTAACTAACTAAAATTTAAAGAAGAGCTAACTTTTAATATTTTACACAGATGACCAACACTAGGATTTTTAAATTACTACGTCTGTAGTACACAAACTGCGGAAAACTACAATACGTCTTTAGCTTTCGAGAGGACTAAACCCTCTGGCCTTAAAGGCGAACAGTAACGGATAGCAAGCTCGCGTGAACACTCGTGGCAAGATGGCTCACTGTCTCTCCTTCTACTACGCCCTTGGCAAAAAGCCACAACTTCAGCACTTACGCGTTCTGGCCGGAAGTGGAAAATAGGAGATGATAGCAAAGTTTTAAAATAAAATAAATGTTAGTCAAACTTAAGATCCTTACAACTGTTTTCATTTAACTATAGTATCAAACAACTAAGTCCAGGCGCATTTACAGGGTTCTATTTATTTTTACTAATAGTTATTTTATTCTGTGAGCCGTTCCCGAATTCTCTTATCTCCCTCGCATTTAATCACCAGGATGTAAATGAGGTAGGGTGAACGAGAGTACTTAACCTATTGGAGCGGAACGGTTACAGCGTGATTTCGCTATTGTGAGCGCACGTCTATAGTTCGACCGCCTCAGACGCAACTCTGGCTGGCATTCTGCCAAAACACATAGACCTTGTCCAAAAGGGGCGTTATTACTCGCTGCGACGTGAAAGTCTTCTCTTCCCAGAAAGGGAGAATTTAAATGCTGCATGGAAAGGAAGTCCCCATCCTTCCACCCTATTTTGAGAATAATTCGGTCCGAATGGCGTATGCGTGTTTGCGCTCATGGTCGCGGATGAGGCGGTCGAACTATACCAGCTGTTAATCTAATATCGGCTACGAATTCTTGCCGCCAAGTTATTATCCTGCCGGGTTTAAATTGACATGTGTAGTCTCGCAATACTCTTTACCTTTAAATTTACTGTTACATTATCTTCTAAGTTCTCACCGCAAGTGTTCGGTGTTTAGTAAGCACGTAAGTACGTGCCATCTGTTAAATATTTTGTGTCCAATAAAAGGGTCTTTTAACACTATAAGGTATTTTCTCCATCTTTCAAGCATGCCTTCGTGGTGTAAAGGTAGGACACTCGGCGAGTATTCGAGAGATCCAGCTTCAAGTGTCGGCGAGGGCGTTGCAAATTTTTCACTTCTCCTGCTTTAAAATAACCTAATAACTCTATACTCGTGTCCGAACTCAAAGGTGATGGATGACGGTTCTTCACCCTCAGGATTTGGCGATTGGGTCCCCTAATCCACAGTCGCCCTTTAAAAGAGGGAGTCTGTGAGGTATTTTCTCCATCCTTCCAGCATGTTTTCGTAGTGTAACGGTAGAACACTCGGCGCGTATTCGAGTCCCGGTGAGGCATTGCTCATTTTTCATGTTTCCTGCTTCAAAAATAGACAAAGACTGCGCGAGAATTTACAAAGGTCACATTTAGGGAGATCTAGTCAAATTTTATGATAGCTAAGCTTACGAGATCTTATGCCATTACAGTAAAGAGGAATATGCTGAGCGTTTTTTAGATTCGGAAAAAAAATAAATTAATGCGGCTAATTTTATATCGGTTGTGTAATTTATCTACTATGAATTTATGAAATATTTCCCGGAATTTATAAATATTTCCCTATAATTACTGCAATAGCACAGTAAACGCCGATGAGTCCTTTCGCGTAGGTTTCTGTATGCACAGCATCTTATCTCTACATATAATAAAACAAAGAGTCTGTGTGTGTGTGTCTTTCGTTCGTGTTGCGAGTAAGCTAATAGACCCAGGGCCACGAAATTTGGTACATAGGTGTATCTACACAAGAGCCAGTGCACCTCGAAGCGATTTTTTCGAAATTAGAATTAGAATTTTTTTTTATTTTATGTTTTGTGACCAAATCGCGTCATTTTGAGACATAATGGGCTACAGGAAAGCGAGATTTCCCTCTATACATTTCATTTTTACATCGTCGTGAAGCGTAAACACTTAGCTATTTTACGAACTTAAAATAAATTTCGTATTTCAATAAATCGATTAAATACGAATTTATTTAGGAAGGTGAGCTTAAGACCTTTTCGGCAGAATTTTTTATAAAAAAACTTATTTTAAAAATGTGCTGTTTATTTTCGTTTGATTTTTGGACACGTTGAACTTTAATCCTTTCGACTCCTTTTAAAAAAAGAATTTTGGGAAAATAATAATATTTTGTATTTTTAAAAAATTTTTTAAATGAAGCTTCCGAATACACTTCTCACATCTCAGATATTTTAAAATGTAGTTTTGGCAACAATTTTCCTTT